>JARHVA010010556.1:47500-132500 GCA_037957365.1 Torreya grandis | reverse complement strand
CTAAAGTAGTGATACACAAAAATGGTTGATCTACTTAGCTTGAGCCTACAGTTTCCACCAAGAACAAGCTGGCATAAACTTCATTTGATATGAGAAACTTTTATACAACAGTGAGCTAGGGGTCCTCTGGAGATACAGGGAGGAATAAATACCAGAGGTGTTCTAAGACACACTATGGCAACCTGTTCATATATGCCTATACTTTGCTTTAGACACTTTTGGCTGACATGCAAAAGAAGAACTTCACAGCACACTAGACATGTTAGAATCATTTTGTGAAAGCATAAAATAAAAATGACATAAAACAAAACAAAGCCATAGACATATGCAAAAGTGCAAGCTCAAATGGAGGTAAAAATGTTATGTCTTGATTCAAGGTAAAATTTGGCAGAGTTCCACCTTACAAGCCAAAATATCCCGTTTACAAAAAAGAAAGATTACAATATATAGCCTTTTTCAAAAGACTTTGGTGCTTTCTAGAAAATAAGTGACCCATGTTGTGTTGAATGCCTTGGGAAGATGAAGTCATTGATGCTGGTATCATCCTTATATAAATGCCCTAACAGAACCATGTTGTAGGTATCATAGGGCTTGACTTTAGTGCTTAAAACATATTAAATGCTACTGTAGAAGCATGGGTCACTCAATTATTTTAATGACAAGGCCTCCCCTCTTTGAGACTTATGTGATTATATGCTCATTAATGCAAAATGAGAAAAAATGGGCTGCATCATTCGCTATTTGTGCTCCTTGATGACCACTTGGTAGAGACTATTTCAACTGTGAGAATAACTCCTTGTGCTGACACCTCCTTTTACCACCTACACTGTTCCCATCTTTCCTTCTTATTTTTGTCTCGTCTAAGCTTTGCCTTTTTTTGGCTTTGTGAGCACTCAGGGCTATCTTCTCGGTGGGTCGCCAAGTTCACTTGCAGCCTATCCTTAAGCATTTCAAAATCAATAGCTATTTCACTACCTTAAATTTGACCGAAAAGGCTTATGCGATTGATTGCCTAAAGAGAAAAGGTCTTATACCAAACTGAAACCTGTAGGTCTTTAGATCTTTCAATGTTTTATAAGAACAAGACTTATTGCAAAGAAAAAGGGGATTTTGTATAAGATGTGTACATGACCAGACTGACGGTTCAAAATAGTATGAAAAGAAGGAGACTAACTTTTGGCCTATAGGACCAAAATGGTCGACATAGACTACATCCATTAATGTACTTTTCATTTTCATTTTTTCTATTTTGATTTATATATATATATATATATATATATATATATATATATCCTCCATTAATGTACTTTCTATGTTTTTCATGTGTTTAACCTAAATTTAAAATATTTCCATTTTTTTTAATTAAGTATTATTTGTATAAATTTATACATACTCCGACCTATGAGTAACATTGTAGGACTTTAGACCTTACATAGTTATAAAAGGATGCAAACATTTAATGGTTTTGAAAATATAATTTTTTGGGTATAATTTTTTTTAATTGTAATTTTTAAATTATTGATCTTTAGTTTTTAAGTGGTGGTGGTGGTGAATAATTCGAGAATCAAAATCCTTTCAAAATTATTTTGTAAAGTTCTAAATAAAAGTTTTGAAAATCTATTAAGATCAAAATCCTCCAAACCATTAATGATTATCTCATAGAACCAAATACATGCTTTATTTTGTTTTGAAATTTCTCATGGCCTCAAAATATACTTAAGGCTATTAACTATTTCCATATGACGTTCAAGATCATTTTATACCATGACCCTCTTTTAATTTTTTTAAATTTAATATATTTTTTTACATCATAAAAATTACATATATCAAATTATAACAATAGGAGAAAAGTCTAAAATCTAGATAATTGAGAAGTCTATTTAGAAATTTTGATTCCAAAATATTTCAAGATGGAACATAAAATTTAATTTATATAAAATTTAATTAGTAATAAATTTTTATTTTTAAAACTATTATAAAATTTTGAAAATCAGAATAATCATTTATATGGTTTTAACCTATAAAACCATATTAATAACTTTTTAATGTAATATACAATTAAATATTGATCTAAATTTTTCACTATTTTAAATATAATTATATTACATTTTATTTCACTTTCTTGAATTGTAAATCTACATTAATTATTTATATATATATATATATATATATATATATATATATATATATATATATATATATATATATGATTAAAAATACTAATTTAATTTAAAATAAGATTTTAAATCATAACAATTTACAAATTATCAAGAAAATAAATTAATACATTCTTCCAAATCCATTTCAATAAAAAAATTATATTTAAAAAAAATATTATTAAATATATAATAGAATTACATAAATGTTCCGTATAAATAAAAATACTTCAAAAAATCCAACAAGAAAGCTCCCCAAGTAAAATTGATCAATAAATAAAGGGATTACATCCTAAATCTTTAGCCATCATTAAGTATGATACCCTATAAAACCAGAATTCAATAGAGCCTAACCTAATGAATAAGCCAACTAATGTTAATATAATATAATCAATAAGGAAACACAAAGTATCTTAACCAAATTAAGAAGGTGTAGGATATCTCAACAAAACTTATAAACATGGTTTAGGGGTTTGTGTATCCTTTTATTTTTCCTCTAATTCAAAACGCAAGATTTTTCAATAATAATAAATTAATACACTATAATTACTATAAGGATGGGAAAATTCCATATTAAAAAAATAAACATATGTACACCACAAATTTATTCGATAAGAAAAAACAAATAATTATTCAAATTATTTTTTCAAGTCAAAACAAAAATTCATAAAATTTAAAATGGGGAAATCTTCCAATCCATATAACAAAGGGTAAGATTTGCTTATATATTTTATTAAACAATTCCTTATCCCAATTAAAACTTTTCCAACAAACATGAATAACTAAAGAGTTCAACCTTTAATTTTCATATACGCATAAAGACCATATACGCATAAAGACAATTTGACACAAAATAAGTGAAATTTATTTACAATTTCAAATAAATTTTATCACATAAAAAATATAAATAAAAAGGTAATTAAAGCTTTTAAAATTTATTAATAATTTTTTTTAAATTAAAAGATTTTTAATAATATTTATAAAAATTAATTTAAAATATTTTTAAAAATATTTTTTTAATGTTCAAAGTAAATTTTTTTTTTAATGTTCAAAATAAAATCTGTAAAAATACCTCAAATTAAAATTCATAAAATCTATTAATAGTTATCTCATAATTTGAAGACCATATTTTTTTTGCTTTTCAATTTTCTCATGGCCTAAAAATATATTTAATCGTATTAATTATTCTAATAATACCCTCAAGATCGTATTAGTCTATAGCCATCTTTTCTTTTTTATTTATTTACCAAAATTAATACTTTTTATTTATTAGAAATGACACATATAATAAATTGTAACAATAAGAAGAAAGTCTAAAGTACTTTATCCATAAAATATTATTTCAAGACATTTCGATGTATAGAATTGTATAATTAATTTTAAAAATAAATTTTAATTTAAAAGTATTTTAAAAGTAAATCTAGAAGTACAATTTCTAAAAAATTATGTAAAAGAAATAGAAAAATCTAAAATTTAAATAATTTACAAGTTTATTTAGAAAATTTGATTTTAATATATTTCAATAGATTTATTTTTAAAATTAATTTTAGAAATAAACAAATAATTATAGAGAAATTTGGACTTACAACTTAAAATATCCAAATCTTTTAAATTGTAGCTCCGAATTTGGTTTTTTTGGAAAGAAGTAAATTGAACATGAAATGCATTTTAACTAAAATTCAATTCATAATATTGTTTATTTTAGTAAAATTTTAAAGGATAATAAATATATAATATACATAGGATAAAAATGTTACTTTATGTATAAAATAGGATTTAGAATTGTGACAACCCACAACTTGTCAATAAAATAAATTAAGACATTATTTCAAATTTATTTAAATTCAAAATTATTCCTTTTAAAATATTATTAATTATATAATAAAATTAAATAAGTGTTCCATAAAAACAAAGAAATTTTCAAAATCTCCAACAAGTTCCACAATTGTATTGTTAGCAAACTTATCATAAATAATGGTCTTGTTTTATCATAATTAAG
This sequence comes from Torreya grandis, assembly GCA_037957365.1. NCBI lineage: Eukaryota > Viridiplantae > Streptophyta > Pinopsida > Cupressales > Taxaceae > Torreya > Torreya grandis. Next base: position 128,345 of record JARHVA010010556.1, on the reverse strand, counting down.
TAAGAGACTAACAAACTACAAGTCAATAGTTCCCAACCCATGAATAAATCAACCAATGATACTATATTAATAATAAAATAAAAGGTAAGTTAAACAAATTGGAAAGGAAATAAAAGGCAAGTTGAAAAAATTAGGAAGAGTTTAAGATATTTCAACTAAATTTCTAAACTCAACCGAGTTGTTGTTGTTGTTGTTGTTGTTCATTCTATAATTAATATTAGTAAGGATGGAAAAACATAGTGTAAAATTAATAGATATGTGTAGGGTTTATTATTATTAATTGATTTCACTCTATAATTAATGTTAGTAAGGATGGAAAAAGTTAGTGTAAAATCAATAAGTATGTGTAAGGTTTTTGTATCTTCTGTTGTTGTTGTTGTTGTTGTTGTTGTTGTTGTTGTTGTCGTCATCGTTGAGGATGGAAAAACTTAGTGTAAAATTAATAAATATACATTAATAAGTATGTGTATAACTCAAATTTATTTGGTAAAGAAAGAGCACATAGATATTTAAATTATCTTTTCAAAATGAAATCAAAAATCCATAAAATCTAAGATAGGGAAAAGGTTTCAATCCATACAAAATAAGGTGAGATTTTAAAAAATGAGTCCAATCTTATCTTTCATGCACACATAAAAAATATTTGGCACAAAATAAGTAACATTAATTTACTATTCAAATCAATTTTGCTACATCAAAAATAGAATAAAGATGTGATTAAAATAATATAAAACAACTTTAATAAATATATCTATTTCATAAAAATGAATGCTTCAAGTTAAAAAGGCCTTCCAACCACTCCGAAAATGTCATTTTAAAAAATAAAAATGAATTTACAATTCAAACAACCAGAAATAAATATATGAAAAAGAAATCCTATCCATGTTTAAATCCATAACTTATGTAAATATCTTTTTTTTTAAATATCATTTCTTAAAAATCACATTTTTATTTTACAACTCCATACACTCAGAGTTAGTTTTGAGAAAAAAAAGATACATAAAAGATCAAAAAAAAGGAATCATCTAAAACTAAAATTCTTTATAAAGTGATTTTAAAAATATCACTTCATAAAAAATTAAATCTTACCCATTTCCATTTTCATGATTATTATAAAATTATTTTACACAATTAATTTTATATATATATATATATATATATATATATATATATATATATATATATATATATATATATATATATTTTTCACACGCACCATGTCTACCTTAACTCCACTTAAACCTACATTAATATACAATTAATACAATAATTAAACACTCAAAAGTACACAAAATATCCTACGCATCCATGTTCAAGGCTACAAAGCTTAATTACACACTTATAAAAAGGACAAACTTTTTCTTAACAACTTCATAAGTGAGATAATGAGTTCAGTGACACTCACTTGGTCTTACAATAATTTTATGAGTAATCCATAGTTAATGTGAGAAGAGGTTATAATGAGGGTATTGGTTCAACGTGAGACATTTTACAATAAAAATATTAGTAAAAGTATAAGCTTAGTAAAACTACTATAAAATTCAAGACTAATAATGTTTCGCACATGCTTATTGCATCGTCATTGCTACTATTTTCACACTCAATGTACACATAAACATGTGTGATACTAATAATAGCTAAAGCAATTATATGATAGGATAGCACAATTAATAAACACAATGCACACAAGAGCATAAAACTATATTCATTCAATAATTTTAGATCACAACAGTTGATCATGATCAATAGATCAATATACTTTAGTTGAAAGCGTTCTTTATAAATTAAACACGCTCAATCATAGAGATGAAATTCAGCAATCGTTGCATCTGTTACAGACTGGAGATAATTTCTCCACTCCTTTTCATGCATGCACAATAGTTAAAGAAGCAGTTCAGTCTTGTTTGCATGCAAAGACTGTAGTTAATTTTAGACTATAGTTAATTTCAATTTAATTTTCTAATTATTGTTTGTTTTCAAATCTATTTAAGAGACCCATGGGCATAGCTTTGTAATTGAAGAATGTTAGGGTGTGGAGCTAAAAGCTTCAACTGTTTGCACACACATGAAGAAAGGATGCTGAAGAACCAGAGCCACCGGCGTCGGCAGTATGACCGACGTCGGTCAGATGCAGTGGAGAAGGAGACCAGCGACGGCAGAGAGTCGGCCAACGTCGGCAGCACCAGACAAGCAGGGACCGGCGTCGGTCACCTGTGCGGTCCAGAACTGCTGTTTACGAACAGTCAGTTAGTTAAACCGAGTGTTTGCATGCTGAGAGACTATTTTAAGTCGTGAGCTGTGTGTTTAATTTTAGTAGTTAGATGTCTATTTTTGTAACCATGGGATTCTATTTAAAGAACCATGAGGCATGTATTGTAATCATCAAATTGATCAAGTAAGAGCATTGAAGCAAGCAAGGTCAAAGAGATCTACAGGTGTAAGGTCAAGGAGATCAGCTATAGGATTCAAGGAGGGATTGTAACTCAGGTTTTAGAGTTGGTTTTGTGTTGAGCAAGAGAGAGAGGGAAGAAGGTCTTGAGGTGTGGCAAGCCTTTGAGGTGGAGAGAGAAGTGGCATCTTCCTTATTTGTATTTTCTTCTAGTATTATCTAATACAATTGTGTGTATTGTCTCTCAAATTCTTTGTTGTCTCATGTTTCTAATTTCTTAATCATTCTGGTATAATTTCCGTGTTCAATTGCTCATATATAAGTAATCAATTGTGCTACCGTTGGATAAGGGGCCTCCTAACAAAGAAGGTCAGAAGATCAAAAAAATATCAAGAAGATCTACAAGATTCAAGATCAATAAAATCTTGTTTTTTTCATGATTGTTGTAGCAATCTTAGTGTGCTCTATTTTTATATGCTCAGTTTTTCTAACAAATTAGTATTAGAGCTGCGAAAGAGAGCAGAAGTGAAGCACAGGGACGTGCCTGGGAGATGCCTGCTAAGAAGAAAGCGGTGAAGGAAGCATCTAATTTCTGCAGACACTTCTATGTCAAAACTTGTGTTAAAGCAGAAGCTTCACGATAGTTTTGTTTTTGTTTTAAATAGGTTTGTCCAAGACCAAGCAAAAGCTTTCAATTGCCTCAGTCAATAGTAAACAGCAAAGCGCAGCCAGAGGTTAGAAAATATCAAAGCTTCTAGCAGAAAGGAGATAGAGTGTCCACGTTGAAACATTGAGAGAGAGACCAACCAGGTTGAAAAAAAAACAACCGATGCTGTCAAAGAAAATATACTTCCATATAGAGCTCAAAAATTAGAAGAGGGCAGCTGTAGCTATAGAAAGGTGCTATTAAAGAATTATTTTTTGGAATTTAAAAACAAGATAAGACATGATTATCCCTCTTTAAGCAGCCGATAAGATAAAAGAAGGAAGCACTTCAAATTAGAGGCACAACATCAAATTAGCGAGCCAGTAGAATCGATAGATCTGTAGTGACATGGAGCACCAGCAGCAGAAGCATCGACGTGGAGAAAGTACCGGCAATGAGCAAATGAATAGAACAAGAAGAGGATGATATTGCAAATCGGGCCTTGGAAGATGTTGTAACATATGAAATAGCACCTATACGAAACTGCCATTGGAATGGCCAAGGCAGGCCATGGTAGTGTTGTAGCCAACAAGGAGATAGACTTGTTCGTAGAAGAGATCGGAGTCGAGGTTGGAGATGACACGTGGTCGTTAACCTGGATAATGAATTTGGTTCGAGCTTCATTAACTCCTTGAGCGAAGCTATAAAGGTGTTGAAAAGAGCCAAGCAGTGGAACAGTTGAAGAAAGAAGGTAGCGCAAGAGGCACGCGTGAGAGCTAGTAAGAGCTCCAGATTTTGTAAGAGCTCCGCAAAGCTCGAGTTGCACAGTGAATGAAGCTGTGAAAGTGTGTGAGTTGCACAGCAAGTGAAGCTGTGAAAGCGCGTGTTGAACAGCGAACTTGAAGATTAGGCTGATCATTCGCAAATTTAGACCAACGTGGAAAGAACCCAGTAGAGTCCTTGGAGGAAACCTGAACAATTAAGCATCAGGTGAAAGAAAGGTAAGCAAGCAGGAAGCTTGCAGTGTTGGACATAAGCATGTCCATTGATAGCCTTTTGACAGGCTACTCCTCAATCTTAAATGCTGAGTCAATGCTCATTAAGCAATTGTATTTGTTTGTAGCCTCGATCTAGGCTATATCAAGGTGGTGTAGTCCACATATAAGGCTATGTACTTCGCAAGGTGGTGTATTCCACATATAAGGCGATGTATTTCGCAAGGTGGTGTATTCCACATATAAAGCGATGTATTTCACAAGGCGGTGTATTTCGCATGAGAGGCAGTGTATTGAAAAGGTTTTAGAAATTTGAGACCAATTTTCAACTTAAGGGGGATAATGTCTGTATGCTGCTTTGAAGACGCAGCTCTGAAGATTACTCCGGTAGACATAATGAGTGAAGAGATGTATGCCATCAATGGCAGCCACTAGCAACGTAGTTGTGGCAAGAATGGTAAATCATTTAGGCATTGTAAATGCTGAAGTAGTTAGTGGTAAAAATTAAGGGGGAGTGTTAGAGACTGGAGATAATTTCTCCACTCCTCATGCATGCACAGCAGTTAAAGAAGCAATTCAGTCTTGTTTGCATGCAAAAATTGTAGTTAATTTTAGACTGTAGTTAATTTCAGTTTGCTTTTCTAATTATTGTTTGTTTTCAAATCTATTTAAGAGACCCATGGCCATACCTTTGTAATTGAAGAAGATCAGAAAATTGAAAAAAGATCAAGAAGATCTGCAAGATTCAAAAAGATCAATAAAATCTTGTTTTTTCCATGATTGCTGTGGCAATCTGAGTGTGCTCTGTTTTTATATGCTCAGTTTTTTTGACAGCATCAGCTTCATGGTAAATATAGGATAGAAATTTGATAAAAATTAATTCGCGATACTTTTTAAAATTTTATCGAAAATAAGTTTATAGAAATATCATGTACAGAGTTTTATTCATGGGATGTGCAGGAAATATTCAGTGATCGTTCATACAATTGCCATGATAACAAATCAAAGAAAGTGCCTATCAATAAAACTCTGTACAGCTATTTTCAAAAACCTATTTCTCATAATATAAACTGTGCAAACCTTACGTCTTTAAATTGTATTCAAAATTGTTATAAATTTAGAATCTTAAGAGTAAATGTTAAAGAACAAAGTTTGTAGCGAAAACAAGGGACGGCTTTCAATCAAAACCAGCAAAATTCCCAATAATTTTATCAAATTTAACCGGCACTTAAATATTAATTAAAATAAGCTAATGTATAAAATATCAACTACAAACAATATGAAACCAAATGCATGGTCACAACTAATCGAAGTGACATGATAGAACTATATGTACTGTCATCTGAAATATTTGAGATCTCCTTCAACCTGATATGGCACGCTATCATGTCTAACAGTCCCCTCATCTTAGGTCACGATTTGGAAGGCTTTGGCTGGGATTTGGCCATGCAATTAGCTACCTTCGTTGCGATTTTCTCCAGCATCTCTCCTTGGTCCCTGAACCGAAACACAAGTAAAATCCTCTATAACAGAGACAATTTAAAATTCACTCCTCAAAGACCACTTAAATATAAAAGAAAGAAAGAAACATAGTTAAAACTGTATCGTACCCTCTATAAATCAAGCCTTCTAAGACTGAAACCCTGCGCAGAGCCTTCTTCCATTTCTCAATCTCTCGATTCTTTAACCTTCCATCCTTCTTATGCAACTGGAAAGATTTTGCATACACTCCATGCTAGTCCGCCATGCGAACCTTAGAGGGTTTAATTTCATAGAACACTGGAACGATTGAAGCCCCAGATTTGAGAATGAATTGGAGTTCATCCAAGCACGACTCCGACTCTGCGTAGTTTGGAGATAAAATCACAAACTGAACTGAAGCCGTTCGTATTGAGGATTTTATCGATTCAACTATGTTTTCCCCGAATTCAATGGATTTCTTGTCCAAGAAAACTTTGAAGCCTTGTTCTGAAGATTATGATAAATGAGACTTGCTAAAGATTCTTTAGTATCTTTTCCCCGATGATTAATTACAACGGCAAAACTAGCTTTGGCAGGGGAATAATTCGAAGAAACATTGCCATGAAACAGCAGCGGCGAAGAACGGGAGGATTGAATATTACCCATAGCAGCGTGTCAGCGTGCCAGCGAGGGAAGAGCAGCAGCCAAATGCGAGAAAAGAAGACGAAGGTACCTGTCAAACTATAAATACGTCTCAATAAGCAGGTTGATGACCAAGATTGATCTTAACTTGTATTTACAAATCGGTCTTTGTGGTGGTGATCAAACAGTAAGCATGATGAGTTTTACTGATGCTCTCTTGTCATTGGTAGTTGATTTTTCATGTGGTACTATTTTATAAGAGTTTAAAAATTTTCTTTAAAGCAAAAAAGAATTTATATTTACAAATTAGGAGGTTTATATTCTTAATCAATTATATATATCAAAAAGTAGAATTATGATTATTTAAATCAATAAATAAAAAAATTATTTATGAGTTGATTAAATTTATCTATGTAAAATATTAAATTATATTTCATCTTAACTTATATTTATAAATTGGAAGAGTCCACACTCTTACCTAATCACGAAAATATATATTAAAAAATAAAAATACAATTATTAAAGTCAAAAAATTTATAAATACATATTAAATTTTTGAAATATTAAATTATAAAAAATCTTAATCTGTATTCATAAATTGATAATATCCACACTCTTAACTAATCATAAGAATATATATTAAAACATAAAAATATAATTATTAAAATTAACAAATTTATTAATGTTAATTAAATTTGTTTCTAGAAAATACTAAATTGATTCACACTTTCATAGTTTTCGCACGACAAAAAATTCGACTGAAGTCGCTTGAAAGAAACCCAAAAACAAAATGAATTGAAAGATATGCGGAATGAAAAGCTGTCATAGCGTTGAGTTTTGTCTTTGTCTTATTTCCCCGCCTAACCTTACCGCCTACGTCTCTAACTTAGAGATTCTCAACTGGGATTGACGAGCACTGCATTTGCAAAAAAGGTGGTCTCCGGTCCCTCATGTTTTGGCTTCGACAAACATTTGGAAGCATTTTGTTGGATACGTTTGTCCGTATATGCTCTTTAGAAACGTATTCGAAATTGCTAGGTGACGTTTTCCCCGGAGTGTTTTAACAATGATTGTCTATGATCCACCCAAGTAAGTAGTATGACTTTCAGATATGAAAAGAATAAATAAAAATAAGTAAACTTGGTTTTACATTAACATAATTATTAAATTAATCAACTTTAGTGAAGGGAAGGGTGATTCCGAGTGGGGAGGTGTGTGGGAGATCAATGCTCTGTGGTTGTAGGAAATATATTATTTTTCAGTTAATCAACTATTTTGGATGTATACTTAAGGTCATTATGTTGATTGAGTTGTTTTATAAAGATCCTATGTAGTTTCTACTATCATTTTGGTATGGTTGTACTACACATAAACCACTGTAATAACTGCACTTTTTATTGTTTTAATTATTACAATAGTGGTTGTATATCTTATCATAATTTTATGTAAATAAGGACATTAGAGGCTGTCTATTATAGCATAGTTGTAAGACTGCATTAGTTTAGTGTGAAACTACATCGTTTATGTTTTGTGTACCTTATCAACATATGGATTTAACCTTCTACACTGCTATATATTGTTAGTAAGCTAAACTAAATAACGTATAAGAAGCAGGTTAGTAATATTCTATAAAAATTGTAATTTATGTTTATTTAGCTCTCCAACAATAAGCTAATTATGCTCATAATTGAAGTAACTTTTGAAAAACAAATTACATATTTTTGTGGGAAAACTAGTGGGATTTTCACACATTATGACCTCTATCCACCCCATCTACCCATAAGCCTACATTCTCAACGTCTTTAGCTCATATCTCTTACCATAGCCTCTCAATCAAGGCATCATCCTCCACTAATTGACTTGGATCTTATGGCCCTACAATCTCATCTCTAGTTGTATGACCTTGGATTGTTGGTTGCATCTTTGTATCATCTATATCTCCATCCCCTTCACTATTAAAGATAATCATATCCACATCTTCTACCTGTACATCCCCACCTTGTAAATCCTCAATGTTATTCCTATCCCTAGCACCATCCTACCCGACATCTCCAACCAACAGGATAACTATCTACAATGTCATCGTATGTTGCCTTGTCCTCCATGTTCGTACCTTGAAAACGCTCTGTATTCCTTCTCTCTAAATCATGGGATGTTGATGAGGTATTTCCAACCTCGCTAGACACATTTAATTCCAATGTATTATGTAGGCATCAATAAACCCTACATCAAGTACATCCATCTTTAGTTGGTATGACATAGTCTACATCTGCACCCTATTAGTGCCTAAAAATCCACTGAAGTAATTGAGCCCTTTCTAAAAATAAATTCCTAATCATTTTAGCCCAATTATTATTTCAAGTGTTCATTAGAGGTCAAGTGTCCTGTAGTGGTCTATCAAAAGCCAAGTTGAAGTCAAGTCTGAGCATCTCAAAATCCTTATTCCAATTGCCCTATCTTAGGCCCTTTGATTTAAATTCAAATTTGGTAGGAACAATTTATATGGGAATGGTTTAAAAAATGCCATGGACATCATTTAATTGTTATACTAAGGTTTAGTTGTGTTTATTAACACGACCAAACATTAGTCTAAATTCATATTTGGTAACTTTTATATCCCATGGCCCTTAGTCCCTTTTATCTATTATCATGGTCTAGCTAATGCTTGGTCCCTTTGATATAAACATAGCTCAAAGTCATATACTAAAGCTTCTATCATATACAACAAAACCTAAGGATAAGACTTTATATTAAGTTCTTTATTCTCTGAACTCTGACTTAATTATTTTCATTATTAACTTGTAGCCAATCACAACCGACCTAGTGGATCAAAATTGAATGGTGCATGTTAACTTAGGGAAAGATGATCTAATAGTGCATGATCAAAGCTAAGAAGTCAAAAGGACTTAGGACAAGCACATAAGTGATAAGTGTCGAGCTCATAGTGCATAGTTAAAATCTTGAGCAGGTTCCCATCAATCGATGGTATGTGACAAAGTGTATAGATCTTGATTGATGGTGAGAATTAGATCAAAACTTAAATAAATACTTGAGATGAGTGAGAAGGTGACAAGTGTCACCATCATGGGAAGACTGTTAGGAATCTGATGGGAAGCAGAGGTTAGTAATTCAAAGATCCTTCGAAGAGATATGAGAAGGATAACTATCTTAATTTTGGCAAGTGACCAAGCAAATCAATGTTTATGATTGATTGTGCATCTAATAGATTGACGACATGAATGAGAGTAGAATTTTCAAAGTGTCCAGGTTGAACATAAAGTTACATGCATCATAACTGTGATGAACTAGATATAAATCAATTGTCATCATTCGATCCTAGGTTTAAAATATCAATGAAACATGTTTATCCAATAAAATGAGATCAATTATGCAAGATGAAAGTGGACATTTGAATGGATCTCAAAGTGAATGTATAAGTGATAGGTGTCAAGCCCACAACTCACAATTAAATCTTGAGGATATTTTGAAGATCCAATAGTGCAAGTGAAGAGGTGACAGTTCAATGAGGCCAGATATCTAATGATAGTCTACCACATGGCATGATAACATTCAAGAAATCAATACTATTTGTAAGGTACACATAGAACCTACAGAGCTACCAAATTGTAGGAACTTGGATGCCCAAATCAAGATCAACATCCCGTGATGAAGTCAAAGCCTAGAGACTTATTAAAAAATTATTGATGCATATTTGATCTAGTTTCAAAATGATATGAGAAATCAACATGTATCCAAGTTGGATCCAATTAAGTAACTTAGTCACTTCTAAACCCCATGAATGCCTAGTTGGATCTGATGTGGTGTACCACATGTCATTATGTGTCAATTTTTGGTTTTAAAGCTAAAATTGATGGGTTCATCCATGGACAGACAAGAGTTTATAGAGTAGAAGGATTGTGGGCCATTCCAAAGCATATTTTATGAATGGATGTAGATCATTTTCATCTTCTACCACAACTACAACATTCTTATGCCACCATTGCTAGAGAAATTTATTTCATGGTGTGCATAAAGGGAAGGGTAGTTGTCTATAAGTTTATAGTTATCCAAGCTAGTGATCAAGGGGATCCTTAGGTAGTAACACATAAAGATAGTTTCTTTGGCCTCCACCAGGAATATTCTCTTTCTAGCTTATGTGAAAGGAATTTATAGCTAAGAAATCAAAATATTTGCTCCAAATATTCATCATTTCTTGTAGAGGTAGTTGTAACAATGATTTTCCTTACAAATACATGAAGATTATAGGCATGGAAAAGGATATTGTCAAGATAAGAGCATCTTGGTAGGACATTGGAAATTGTAACTTGCTACCCTTATTCACAGATTTCAAATGGTTATAAAAATGTATAATTAGGGGGCTTGTCCTTTATTCTAAGGTTGTTTTTGGTCTTTGTTTTTCTAAGTATAGGCTCTTCCAAATTTTGGGATCATGATTGTGTGTGTATTTTGCCTCTCTTGCTAAGGTGGTTGTAATTATACAACCATTAACAGGATTTGAGAGCATCTCTATATGTCTCCCAAGTCTAACATGGAAAAAATCCACCATGTTTGTCCCTATTGTAGCATTTTGTAACATTGGTCTATTTAACATTTTATTTCAAGTTAATGGAAAATATTTATGGTATTTATTGTATCCTATTAATAAAATGCAATGATATGTTTTACATGTTATGTTAATTAGTTGTCTAGCTTTGTGCTTATGTATGGTTGTCCTATTAGGTATAGATATGGGCTCTAAATCTTTTTTTGCATGGAGATTTGGAAATATTTTTTTGAATACCCCATTATGGCACCTTGGGTTCATGAATTTAGTAGGAGAAACTATTTGAGATTCTAGTTTTAGTGTATGTTCTAGGGTTTCAGGGATCATTTGGGCATTTGCATTCTATTGGCTCCAATGGATGCAAATTTCTCCTTATAGTTTCCATGGCTTGAATTTTAGTATTCCTCCATCTTTGTAATAGGTGATGTCTTGTATGTTGAAAAAAACCCTATTGTTTGAAAAACCACCAACACACCACCCCTTTCTATTATTAACAAGTTGTCCTACCTTGTCTTACCCTGTAAAGAATACACAATTTTTATGTATCATAATTGTTATTTACTTGTAAATGCATAACATATTACTTATATAACATGCATTTATATCTTGTGATTTAAATATTAGCATTCTAGTCTTCCATCCAACCCTATTCTTGTAAATTCTCTAGGATGAATGCTGCAAGAAATTTTATATCTATATTTAGTAGCTTGTGTCTGATCTAGAACATTTTCTCATTATTTGAAACAACCCTTCTTAGGTCGAGTGAGAAATTTTGGTTTTGTTATGGTTAGATTTGTGTTACTTTAAGCCAATAATCCCCATGGATGTTGAATTGCAGAATGTCTCCATGTGATCAAGCTACCCCGTAGGTCCTCTCACCTTAGATCAAGCAGAGCCAGAAGTAGCAGGGAGATGACCATACCCTTTAGCATTACCTTTCAATCATTTTATACATCTGGTCTATTCTAGATGCCAAAATTTGCCTAGATATAACAACATATTAGCAAGTTTTCATCTTTGTTTGCCATTTCTACTTGTGTGCAAGGTCGAGTGAAAGAGGTGTATAATTGGGAACCAATACTCATCTGTCATCATTGCTAGGGACTTTTTCATAAAACTTTATGTCTTTCATGTTGTGAAATTATCTATTATTATTTTCTACATTTTGACTATCTTGGCTATTAGCTCCACATCACTTGACTAGAGGATGTGTCAGGGATTAAAATATTTGATAATTTGACATATGTTGAGTTTAGTGTAAAAAGATATTAAAATTACATGTTGGAAGGTGATTTATTCCCTTTTGGAAATAATTATAAAAAAATTAGTGCCTTTGCCCTTTATCTCATCATTAAATTTAACAAGTATGTTTTCAGCATGTATCACAATTAATCTTTTAATTGTTTTATTTTCAAATTGTTATTCTAGTGATGACTCCAACTTTATTATTTGGTTTCAAGGAAGATTGGCACCTGTTTTAAATATCTCAATTTTTTTAGCTTTGAGTGTTTTCTTTCTTGCAAAGCTAGAAAGACTAAGATCATCCTTCAAAGGTGATACGTCCAAACAACTTGTCTCACCCCTAAGTATTCATCAAAGATAAAGGAGACAAGTTTGGATGCCTATTGAAGAGCACATTACATCTTCAAAATATTGCTTGGATTGTCAAGATTCTAATAATCTTGACTTTTTGTTGAGACCCCCATTATTTAAGAATATCATAGCTCTCATAACAACTCTAAAATATATAGTCCAATTTATTATCCAACTCCTACTCAACCAACTAAATCCCATCCCAAGTGTGAAAAACAAATCCACCTAATTCACCCACTCACATCCCTTTTCCTTTAGTTCTTGAACCTCCCATTGAACCAATCATGAGGCATACGAACCAAGACAAGAATGAACATCATGAATTTTTAATTCCTAGATTCTAACCTATTAGTTTTAAGGACATGGAAGTTTATCCAAATGAAGTCTCCAATGAAGTAAGGAACCACCTTCCAAATTTCTAAGGGGACAATACAATGAGTGGCGATCAACACTTGAGGGATTTTCATAATATCATTGAAGATTTTGAGGTTGAGCATGAGGATGTGTGCATTAAGTTGTTTTCAAATACACTAGAGGAAGATGATCATTAGTGGTTGAATTATCTTCCCCATAGATGTATTGATTCATGGGAAGAGATGAAGAACGTGTTCATAATTCAATATGGTGATAGAATTGATATGAGATTCTTTTTGGTTGAATTTTAAAACATCAAGAAGAACCCCAATGAGTGTGTGAAAGACTTTAATATATAGTTCAACAAAGCTATGATGTGGTTATTCATTTTTGTGATGCCTTTGATAAGAAGGTTGTGTATTACTTGTGGGATAAGGCTCTCATGAACTTGTAGTTAGCATTCAATTTGGCCATCCAAATTAAAAACAACATGAAGGCTATGGTAAATCCCATGAACAAGTAGGATGATGTGAAGTTGGTCAATCCTAAAAAAAGATGGTCCACTAAGAAATCCAATCTTGAGGAAATGGTTAAGACTCTAGCCTCTACTATTAAAAACATGTCATACAAGCTTGTCAAGGATGAGAAGGGGGTCCCTCATGTGTCTACTAATTAAGAGAGGAATCCAAATATGAATCACACACAAAGGGGGAATTCTTTCCATGATCAAGATAATGATAGAGGGAAGATGCATACATGTGATGACAGAATAGATAAACATTAAAACATAGGGGTTGTGAAAGAGGTGCCTAATCTATTAAATGCCAAAGTGAATTTGATAGGTTATGACATTGATGTTGATTGGTGTGACAAGTGCTTCCTTCCACATCCTCCATGTGATAAAGCTAAACTGATTGATGAAAATGTGGATGAACCTAAGTCTGTATCATCTGGTGAGGAGATTATGATGTTCAATTGCCAGTCCTTGAAGTAAGATATAAACCTCCATATAATTGATGAGTGTTGTTACTATTGATCAGTTTTAGAGTGTGGTATAAAAGCTATGTGTCCCAACTTGTGAATTTTCTTATGAGTTTAATATGGCATAGAGATATGAATTACCTATTCATGATTTTAAATTTTTAAGATCAATGATGATTAAAAAATATGATGGGGTAATTTTTTTAGTAAAGGATAGATAGTTACTAATTAATGTAATAATTCCCAAGAGAAGGAATACTACTTGAAAAGAAGGTAACTAGTTGCTTGTCCTAAAGACACTACCCCTACAAATCTAAGGGTAGGGTATGCAAGTAAGGAAGCTAAAAAAAATATGGTAGTTCCTAGTACTTCCAAATTTATACCCATTTCCCAAGTTGTTAAGCCTAGAGGTTTCCTACTAAAAATAAAGTTCCTTTGTTATCTATTATTCTTAAGGGTACAAATGATGTTAAATGAAATCCACCTTTGAAGGTTGATTTTAAACATGCAAATCCATCTCAGCCTACTCCACTTTAGACATTAAGTGATTGCATATGAGCTAAAGATGTTGTTACCCTTCCATGAAATACTCCTCTTCCTTAGTATAGCATATGTGATATGACCCATGTTTTGAGATAGCTAAAAATCACCATCTAACGTATTGAATTATTAAAAATACCTAAGCATAGGAAGAATGAATTTGAATACTTGAAATATGGTGAAAAGTTAGCTGCAAATGAAACTGATTTACCCCAAACACCCCTGGAATGTGATGAAGAATCTGAATAGGTTGTTTAACTCACTCCAAAAGTCTATTTTGGGATTGCGTTAGTAAAGAGTCAGTTGAATGTGGATCTATTTTATATAACTCTATTGATCAATGGTCTTATTGTCCACAATTACATGTTTGATTCTAGTGCTTCTTGAAATGTGATGCCCCATGGTGTCTTGAATGAGCTAGGAGAAAAGATTACATCATCTTTTGGAAAGTGTTATGATATGGATTCATGATAAGTTCTAGTTGTTAGAAAACTGAAAGGGTTGGTAGTAATGTCGATATTGTATCTAGGTATATATTTGAATATAGACATGGTAGTTGTTGACTTCCCACCTTAGTGGGAGATTTTGATGTCATGTAAATGGGCTACTAGCATGGGTGGAAGTATACATTATACCTTTCCTATGCCACCATTCCATTAGAGGGTAAGATGGTCAAACTTTATATTGAGTCAAATATACTACATCTAATTGAATATCCAAAACATTATCAAAATGAAGTATTGTACATAGGCATTGGCCTTGGGAACTTCATTGGGAATGTTGAAAATAATGAATAACTTATTTCTCTTATTGTTGAACTTGATAGTGAAGGTGTAATTTCAAAGGTGTGTTTTGATGGGGCTTGTTCCAATCTTGGAAATGGAGAAGGGGTTGTAATCTATGCCCCCAATGGTAAGTGTTTCATGTTTTATTTTTAGTTATCCTTTGAATGCACTAATAATATTGATGAGTATGAAGCTCTCTTTCTTGGTTTATGGATTGCCCATGAACAAGGAATTAAAAGATTGATTGCCAAAGGTGATTTTGATCTAGTGGTAAAGAAAATCCATAATGCTTACACCACCAAAAACAAGAGGTTTAAATAATATTAAAATGTTGTTTCGGATTTTATTTAATTCTTTGATGCATCCAATCTTTGTTATCATGATAGAATTTTCAACAAGGAAGCTGACAAACATACAGGGTTAGGTGCTCAATTCGGCATTACAAATACAAGCCCTCATTGTTAGTATCAAGTGGAGATGTTTGTTAGGTCTTCAATCCTAGACAATGTTCATCACTAGAAGGTGTTTGATGATGATGAACAAATTAAGAGGTTTCTAAACTATAACACTAAGTTCCATGATCAACTCATAGAATTAGAATCTATGGTTTAGATTTATGATGGAAAAGAAAAATTGTTTGGGAAGGACATTATCCATCTAAACACAAACATGCTACCTAGAGGATTGTTATGTTTAAAAGTGACTTTTGATAGAGTGGATAGAATCAATACTCGAGACTCATTTATTTTAAAGGACATGACTGAGTGTAATTTGGGTTCTCATGAGAATCTAAGGAAGGTTTGGTTTGATACTAACCTAAGTGAAGCTGAGAAGCAAGTTTACATTAAACAACTAATAAAGTACCAAGATTATTTAGCATCGTCTTATTCTAAGTTGAAATCATATAGGGAAGACTTGTTCCAAAATGTCATCCCATTTTATCCTAATAGAAAGCCTTTTAGGTATAAACAGAGACTTATTAACCCCATCTTAGCTACTAAGATGTGGGATGAGTTAAATAAGTTAAGGGATGGTTTTATCACAGTGCCCATTAGGTATTCATCATGGGTTATAGATTTAGTCATAGTGAGAAATAAAAATGATGACATCTTCTTGTTTGTGTATTTCCAAAATTTGAATAAAGCTTTTTTAAACAATAATTATCCCCTGCCCAATATGGACAACCTGTTGCAAAGTGCTACAGGATCAAATATGTTATCCAGTTTAGACTTCTTCTCAAAATATAACTAAGATTTGGTGAAGGAATTTTAAATACCCAAGACCACATTTAAAATGCCTTGGGGCATGTACGTATATATGAGGATGCCTTTCAAGTTAATGAGTGTTGATGCAATGTTTCAACAATCCATAGATGTTGCTTTTGCAAGGGTGATTAACAAGTTTATATTTATGTATCAAGATGATATTAATATGTACATTAGGACTAGAGAAGAAAATTTGGAGCATCTAGAGAAAGTGTTGATCAAATATAGGGAGTTTGGAATTTCACTCAATCCAATGAAATGTCACTTTAGAATACAAAATTCTAGGTTATTAAGACATATAGTGTCCAAATATGGTGTCATGATTGGCCCTAAGAGGACAAAATCCATTGAAAAAGTTCCTATCTCATAGTAGAAGGAGGGAATTTAGTCTCTTTTTGGTCAAATTAATTTTTTAAGGAGGTTTGTGTCCAAATTTATAGAGATTACTCTTCCTATTACTTCCATGTTGAAGAAAGACCAAACCATCAAGTGGGAGTAATAGGTTGTACAAGAGTTCAATGACATCAAATAATATATAAAGTCTACCCCTATTTTAGCTAGCCCTGATTACACCAAGGCTTTTCAGATATTCTCTTTTGCATCATATAATACTATTACTGCTATTCTATTGTAAAATAATGAAGATGGTTAGGATTCATCTATATCTTTATTTATAAAAGATATACAAGGTGATGAACTAAATTACACCTCATGTAAAAATAAGACTTTACTCTCTTATAGGTTATTAAAGCATTCATACATTATATTTTGAGCTCAAAGATTATTGCTTATTTTTCACATACTATGGTGAAGGATAATTTAACTTATAGTAAAGTATGCATCAAGAGATGTAGGTGGGTCAAAAAATCATAAGATTATAACATGGATATTTAGAGCACCATGTTAGTGCAAAGGATAGGTCTAGCCAACTCATGCCTAAAACCCATTTACATTTTGTTGAGATAAATATTGCTATTTTCAATGCCAATGATTCCTTGAGTCAATTTAACATGTCTCCATGGTATAAAGATATTGTCTATTACATAAAAAATTTGAATTTTCCCCCTAACTTGGATAAGAATCGAAAGAGGGATCTTAAGCTTTTTTTTTCAAAAGTACCTCTTGACTTAAAATAAAATTGTATGGTAGAATCCAGATGGGGTTCTCCTAAGATGAATGCTATAAAAACAAGCTACTAAATTGATTAACGACTTTCATAGTGGAGTATGTGGTTCCCACTTTGCACCTAAAGTTACATCTCATAAAATTATGAGATTTAGTTATTAGTGGTCATAACTATTTAAAGATGTTGCTCAGAAAGTTAGAAAGTGTGAGAAATGCAAGCATTTTGTTGGTAGGATAAAAGCTTCAATTTCTCTTCCCTTACAACATGTGATGGTTGAAGGCCCATTTAGATAATGGGGAATGGATTTCATTAGATAAATTATTGATTCGTTAGGTGTTTAACATAGATGGATACTAGTTGCAACTGACTACTTCACAAAATGGGTTGAAGTGGTCTTTGCAAACAAGGAAACACACCAAGTAGTTATGGACTTTTTATTGAATCAAATTATTTGTAGATTTTGTGTGCATGTCAAAGTGATTGTTGATAATGTCACGATTTTCATAACTAATCCTTTGGTGACATTATTCAAAGAATATGGTATCAAATTGACCTATGCTTCCAATTTTAACTCCCATGTAAATGGACAAGAAGAATCCATTATTAAAAAATTGCTCATATCATTAGATGAACTTTGGAAGCAAACAAAAAGTGGGGTAAACAACTAAAGTTTGCCTTGTGGGCTAATACAATTATGCCTAAGAAAACTAGGGGAAAAATCCCTTTTGAGTTTTTTTATGGAGCTCAATCAGTTTTGCCTATGAACTTGTAGTTACCAACTTATCAATTCAAGTAGCAACTAGAGGAAGATAATGAGCAAATCAACCATTATGGAAATGAGATGAATCAGATTATTAGCTTGATAAAATTTAAAGACAAGCTCATGAAAGACACCTCAAGTTCAACAAAAATTTGAAGAAGATATTTGATATGAGTGTCACTCCAAGAACCCTCCAAGTAGGTTATCTAGTTCTACTTTGGGATAATTGGCATGAAGAGAAAGGCAAGCATGGTAAATTTGATGCATTGTGGATGGGTCACTATTCCATTAACTATTGGATTGGATAAAACACTTTTTTCTTGAGAGACTGATGGTCAAATATTGGAGCTATCAGTCAATGGAAAACATCTAAAACGCTTCCTTAATTGAGTCTTTAACCTATGCAAATAATTGTATATTGTATAGTCTTGTTATTTTGTTTATTTGTCTCCCTTTTGATTTGGTCATTATTTGTACAGATTCCTTTCCTATTTTTGTTGTGCATTCATTTTTAGGTCCTATTGAATAGTTTGTGTTAGTCTATATTATTTTGCTGAGACTTTATGAGTATCTATTGATATAGATTGACTAAGTGTTAACTCTATCACCCATGGATTGACACTTAGTCTTATGATCTAGGGTTTTATTCACACTTGTAGGAGGTGCACATTCATAGGTAAGAACTAGTATTACTACCCAAAATTGAATTAAATAAATTGAGCCCTCTCCAAGTATAAATGCCTAATTTGTTTAGCCCACTTCCTATTTTAAGTGCTCATCAAAGGTCAAGTGTCATATAGTGGTCTATCAAAATATAAGTTGAAGTCATGTTTGTGCATATCAAAACCCTTGTTCCAATTTCCCTAACTTAGGCCCTTTGATTTAAAATCAAAATTAGATGGAAGAATTTATGCAAGAATGCTTTAAAAAATTCTATAGACTTGTTTTAATTTTTATACTAAGTTTTAGTTATGTTTATTAACATGACCAAACCTTAGTCTAAATTCATATTTGTTCCCTTTTATATCATGTCTCCTTTGGTCCCTTTTATCTATTATCATGGTCTAGGTAATGATTGGTAACTTTGTTATAAAATTAGCTCAAAGTCCCATGCTAAAGATTATATTCTATACAACAAAATATTAGGCTAAGACTTTATATTAAATTATTTATTCCCAAAACTTTGATTTATTTGTTTTCATTATTAAGTTAAAGCCAATCACAACTGACCTAGGAGATCAAAATCAAATGATGCACATTAACTCAAAGATATATGATCTAATAGTGTATGATTAAAGCTAAAAGTCGAAACAAATAAGGACAGGAGTAAAAGTGACAAGTGTACAGCTCGTAGTGCATGGTTAAAATCTTTATTATGTTCTCATCAATCGATGGTATGTGGTAAAGCATACAGATCCTGATCGATAGTGAGAAATAGGTCAAGACTTCAACAAAGCCCTAGGATGAGCAACAAGGTGACAAGTGTCACCATCATAAGAACCCTATCAATGATCTGATGATGAGAAGAGGTATTGATGCATCTAAATTTACCACAAGTGATTTTAGTGTTCAAAAAATACTACTCATTTTAGAATTCCAAGAATTTAGGGCATGAGTTACAAGTATTTATCTATTTATGATGCCTGTGGTGAAATAGAAATAGAGCAAAGTAGATTATTCCACAAATTTAAATTATTAAGTGTTTGGGAGCCACCTTGGTTTAGCTTTATTGATAGTTTCTTAGCTAAAGATTCATGTTATACTAAACTAAATGGATATTTACAGTGAAATTTAAGCTTTAGTGAAGATCTATGTAAGAAAGGATAAAAGATGAGAGGATAAGGTAGAAAGGAAACAAATTTGATTGCAAGTCTTTACCTCAAACATCTTGACAAAGTTTTAATTTATTAAGCATACATCTAAACCAATTTATAATGTAAAATAGCTAGAGATTAATTTCCATTAAAACCAGCCCAATTTTTAAGGATAAATTAAAATTACAGGAACAAGGTTTACTTTTAATATTTTGTTTCTATATTTAAATAATTGATGCACATCTTTGATATAGGACAAATTAAAGTGAAAAAATTCATGATCTCTCCATCTAACCTAGTAAAACATAAATTAACAAGATTATAAATGAGCTAATTTAGTTTAGAAATTAAAGAAACAATTTAAATTTAAGATCTAGACAAATAATTGAGATAAAAGCTACAAATATCAATACAACTGGATAGACAATCCTTGAAAAATTCCTTTAGATGTATTAATTAGTGTGAATATACAATTTTGCTAAAAAAAACTCTCTTTACAAAATGGTAACACTACGTATTTATAGAAAACATAGGTAATGTACTGGTTAGTTTTCAAGATATCTATGCTTACATTAAGGACAGTTGTCCTTGTGTGAAAATTATATTATACAGATGACCTTCTACATTGGACTAACCTAAAACTATATATGTAAACAAAATAACATATATTTATACAATAGAATATTCAACTTTTATAAAATATATGCAATTTTACAATGTCTAGAATCTTTTATTAGGTTGGTGGGGGACCTCTTGGCTATCATTGTTGTAGGATGTCTTAATCCTTAGTATGTTGTTCATTGATCATCTCAAGATCTGTTGTAGGCTTCATTAGACATCCATTTTCTTAATCTACCAATTTGTCAAATTCTTTGTCATTCCTCATCATGGCCTCCTTGATACTTTGGGCCTTTTTTATCCTCTCTCCTAAATCAAAGATGAGATGAATTATTCTAATGTTATCATTATTGGATTGGCCATGGATTCTCCCTTTTATCTCTTGGACACTAGCAATGGATATTGTCTTGAACTCTTCATCATCAATCAACCCCATAACAATGGGTTACAAAGGCTCTGTCAACATTTTTCCTAGGAGTTTATCAATCTTGCTGACCAAAGCTTCATTCTCCCTTATGATCTCATTGACATCATTATGCCATGTGATCAATTCATGCACCTTATCAACAACAATGCCTAGGATTAGACTTAAGTGGCCCAGACTAATAATCCTAAAGTCTGAGAACTATCTCTTTACTTGTACATTAATGATCTCAAAAATTTGGTTCTCTAATCCCTACCACTAGATGACTAAAGCCTTAGATACCTAAGCTGTATTGCATTAAGGCATCATCTCTAAGCTTCATAGCCTTTAAGGCCTCAAACATTTCAAATAAGGACTCACCTATCATCTTTATTAGTTCCTCAAGAATAGAGAGGATGGCTTAGGTCTCAAGGTTTTGCTTATCCATCTTCAAGTTGGAAATTTGTTACTTCAATCCTCTAATTTCAGCCATTACCTATGTTGATTGGGATCCAACTAGGCTCTCCACATCCTCCTAATGGATAGTATGTTCTCCCACTACTTATCTCCAATGAGAGTTAGACCTATGAAAGGTTCCACCTTTTGAAAGGTAAACTCTTCATTACCAACCATAGATTTCCTTGTGGTGATCTTATCTAAGCTTTTGGTATCTATATTGAAGAAAATAATAGTGATAGGTTCAGTTAGCTAGATGGCTTTTAGGATTTCCACTTTGGTTCCACTGGACTTTTAAGGAGCATCCATTATCTTGCCATCAGCTCCTTATTCTTCCACTATTCTTCTCTTTTCTTATTCCTACATCATTTCCACAATCTAGGGATAGAAGTCCTCATCAGTGTTGATACTTTTAGTTAATACCCATGGATGGGCCATAGCAATAATATTTTGTAACTTCCCATATATGAACCAATCAAGAATGACTAGCCCATGAATGAGGAATTCATCACTGAATAATTGTTTTCTTGTGCTAGGTACACAAAGGGGAGCCTTGGCCTTTTGAAACTGGTGGAGATAAGGGCCAAATTAGACTTCCTCTTCCTTTAGCTAGGTGTTGTGACTAAAGCCAATTCCTACTCCTTCCCTTTCTCCTTCTTGGCCTCTTCTAATTGTTTGTGGGCCTCTACAAGTTTTCCTATTTATGCAGTAGGGTCTTCATCTATTTCTTCCTTATCTAACCTATAAATGTCTTAAAGAGCCTTGAAGACATCCTCCATTGTCTCATACGGCTCAAGATCCACCATGTCTACATTCTCCATCGAAGATGGTGGTTGATGTGGAACACCTAAAGATGATACTCCCTCCCCTAGTCTTTTCTCCAACTACTACTTACCAGGGTCCTGAGGAGGTGGAAAAGCTATCTGATAGGGTATTTATGATGGTGACACCTCTACTTGGGAATATCCTTGAGATGGTCTTGAGGTAGAAGGCAAAAAATGATATTGAAGAGGGTGCATTTGCCAAGTGTCCTCTTTTGGCTTTTGCTCATGTGTCAGCCTATGCTCTAGTTTGGTGTTAGACTCTTTCAACCTTATCAACACCTCCTCAAAATTGCTTGCCTTGGTGTAAATGTGGTTAAAGACCCCAGGTTGACGCTCATATACTTGCTTGAAGATCTTCTTGTCTTGAAAATTATTATTTATTATTCCTCTAGGGTCCCACATTCTAAGTTCATCCATTTGGAAGATAAAGGCTCCTCTTTGCCTAGACATAATGTCTATTTGCTTCCAATATTGTAGTTTAGTCCTCCTAATTATAATATGGAAGGGATGGAAGAGGCCCTTCTCCTTTTCTTTGCAAACCCCATCAATCCCATTGATGAGCTAGAAGGTGTTTTATTGCTCGAGAAGCTTGGGTGGCACATAGATAGGGAGTCTAAAATGTGAGGAAATGGTTTCCTCAATCCTTATTATTATACAATCTGGATAGTACCATACATCCCCCATCATCTTTAGATATCTCTTGATAAGTGGGTGCATCCTAGGCATGGGAGAGGTGGTGATTGTCTCAATCAAAGAGGGAAAGATGCCATCCAAATGAATTGCATGTGGTTTATATATGTGAAGATATGGAGCTTGAAGTAATGGTGAGAAACTAAGATTCTACTAATGAGAGACCAATTCCTTATATTGGGGAACCTAGTGGAGGCCAGCAAGGCATCAAATAGGTAGGACATCATAAAAATTTGTTTTTTAGTCTTTCTCTTGATGGCTATAAATTTCCTACCATGGTGGATACTTACCATTTCCCCAATGGGAGGGGTGAGTTGTTGTTTAATTAGGAAGTATACATATGAAACCTAGGTAGTGTTGACTTAGGTAGTTGTGGAAAATCTAGAGTTTATATTTAGTAAGATCATAATAAACCTAATCCCTTCCCTAAATTGGGTAATTGGAATTTTACCTTGGAAATCTCTAAAAATAATGTTTCCTTAATTGAGCCAAGGTCTAAAGATGGTATCTAGATCTTTTTTGGTGGTCCAATATTTAATTGTGGGAAAATCCACATGTCACCAAGGTAGATTATAGTAACCTTCAAGGTCTATCGAGGCAACATAATCCACTCTCTTGGAGGTGCCATGCCTAATGACCTAGTCCTCATCTACTCTAAAATCTATAAAAAGAGGATCAAGTACATTTATACAATGAAGTACCTCTGGTTTGGTAGTCATATGGTGGATACTAGCCAATTTTATTTCTAGTAGGTCCTTTTATCTAATGTTGATTTCTTTAATTCTTCTCTCATTCTAGGTGAGAGGTTGCATTTCATCAATGGTGAAGAAAAGCTTGGACCAGTTCTTGCACCCATTATTCAATTCCTTGGTGTCTAACTCTGTATCTTTGAAGAATCTACCTAAATGGTCCATATAAAGGTAAATTTCAACCTCTTCCCACCATTATTGTCTTTCTACTTCCATGACTTCTTAACCCTTTAAAAAACTTATCATTGATTTGATAGAAACCTCTAGATGCTCTCTTTTGCACTTAGAACTGATCCATAAGTTTCAATTGTAATTCAACTACTCACAATTCCTCTTTTTATACAAGCCTGGGTTTTTGAGAGATTTAATGGTAGAGGTGACTAAGATTTGGCTCATTCATGTATCAAGATCTTATTGAGACTTACCTTTACACTTTTGCACTTCTAGGTGGACAAAATCTATGTTCTGCCACCGTTTACCCATGTAGATCTTATATGGTCTCCATTTGGGCTTATTTTTATAGAAATTTTCATATTTGTTTGAGTGGGAGCTAGACATTGGCCTTTGAATTATTCCTTTTTATTCACACTATTAGATCAAAATATATAGCCTTAATGTGGACCATTGATTACAATCTTGGTCCTTTTATCTTATTAGTTTCTTCAATCTTTTAGTCCAATAATTATTCCACCTCATATATTATCACACCATCGATCCCTTATTTTTGAGATTGCCCCACATGTCAAGCCATCGATCCTTGTAAGTTTTTCTTGAAGAACTCACACCATTGGATCCAACTAGTATGGCCATGTAGAGGCCATTAGATCCTATAAAATGCATAATGTTTATGTTAATTTGAGGGTTAAATAAATACTTAGGTTAAATAATTTATCCTAGGATTATTTTAAAAAGATATATAAGATGCATTATAAAACTTGGAACATGACCCCTTTGCCTAGGGAACAAATATTTGACTAACTTAAATTTGGCGATCTCACTCATGTCATAGGTATCCTCACATAAGCTAAATGATGTGAGCACGAACGTGAAATTTAATTTTGTGAAGTCCTTGTGGTTGAATGAAAGAGTTCTATGTGTCATCATTATGGAGTTTCCCAAGGTCATGGACTCAATGTGCTTCATCAAATTGGAAGAGTGATACCCATTGGACTAAGATTTGAGGCTTTATATGTGATTGTTTATGTTAAATATGTTGGACCCCTACTAACATAGTTAGATATGAGTAGTTGCCACTTGGTGACTTTGCATAGCTTTGACCTTTCAACCTTCAGCTTGCACCATCGAATTAGACCATGGGATGAAGCGTAGACTATCGAATCTCCCTAAGTCATGCATCATTAGATCAGTTTTCATGATCAAGTATGGGTCGTCAGATCTTGAAATATGCATGATGTTTAGGTTAGGACCTTTGGTTGATAAAATCTAGGCTAAGATTTTATTATAAAGCCTCATTCATATTAATAAATATGAAGAGGATCTTTTGATGAAGACTTAAGCTAATTTTTTATTAAAATGGCTCTGCTTAGGAAATTAAAGGGGACTTTACTGAGGGACTCCATAGGGAGGTTTAGGACAAAGTGAAGATGTTTAAAATAATATTGAAATACTTTATTATTAATTTCATATTAAGCTTTAGTAACATTAATAAATGAGACTAAACCTTAATATAAAATTAAGCTTAGGTCTAAAATATTATCTTGAATATTTCCATCAAATGATTCCCTACAAAATTTAAATTCAAACATTGAGGGTTCCACACCTAGGGTTTTAAACTCAAGATTGTTTGGGAAGGGACCAAGATTAAGATTTAGCAAACCATTACTAGAAAAACTCTAGTGAAACTTTACCTAGTAAAAACTAAGATTTACATTGAAACCTGCATTGCTTACAACACTAGGTAAAATGTTAGAAATATTTAGCACACTAGGATTTAAATGCATAAATGTCACCTTATTAGAATGGATGATCTTAAAAATCTAATAAAACCTAGGAGTAAGGAAAAATTAGTAATAACAAGGTTTAAAACATCTCAAAGGCCCCAATTTTTAGAATTGGTGGTATGTTAGCCCCCAAAAATGGTGACTCGTAGGGGAAACCTAACCAAATGTTAGAACCCAGAGACTCTGGTTTAGGTCAAGAATGAGGTCATTTACTCTAGTGGATCCATGTCATTAGTAAATTTTTTTCATGGTTGCAACAAAATTTGTACCTATAAAATTGAGTTTAAACTACTAGGACATAGTCATGTTGTGTGTGTGCTTTGATTCCACTTACTATTTACCATGGGATTTAGGGAAAAACTTTCAAGTTTCATGCCCTTAATCATTTACACTGGCTATTGGGCTTATTTAGGCATTTAAGGGGGTTATGCTTTTAGTTTAGGAAGGCTTGGGTATTACTTTGCTGCTAGCCAAACATTTATATCCCTGATAGAGATGCCTTTGGCTCCACTCAAGGCCTTGCTCCACTACTAGTCAAACATCCATAGCTTCAGTGGAGATTACCCAAATCGCATATTCTTGAAAAGCCTTAAATTTTTCACTAAATTATTATTATTATTATTATTATTATTATTATTATTATCATCATCATCATCATCTTTTGACATAAATTTAATGCTTTCATCAAGATTGGGAACCAAGGTAGCTATGTTTAAGGATTATTCCTAGCAGTTGTATTTTATAAAATCACTTATGGTTATTTCCATTGTCCTAGACAAGGATGTCTTATTAATTACGAACATGGTTTTATCCTAACAGACTAAACTTTATCTCATAAGTGAAATTCTTCTTAAAAGCATATTCAGATCCTAATAATGTCTAGGTTTACATAGAACATGGGATCTTTGAATTGGCATTTACCAGTTTCTTTATGTTATAACACTAAGCTTACATTTAAGGTTTGTGGTCATCATATGTATGGGGTTCACACTCTAATTAGTGAAACTTTGGAAATTTTAGGGAGACAAGATATTTTGAGCACCACACTATCTATAGAAAGGCCAATTAAATCAAAGGAACAAAGAAAGAATAGAAAATAGAAGCACCAAAGAAAAAAAAAATACAAACATGATAAGAAACAAGAGCAAAAGAGAAACTAACTAGCCTACCTATTCTAAATTAAATAGTCTTAAAAAAAATTATTCCATGAATATCCCTGGTGAAGCTGCATCAAAGTAATACTTGAGATATTTCCCATTTGAGGGTAAGGTGAACTCGACTCCTTGAAAGTCTTTTATCTTGAAATTATTGTTTCTAAGTGTGTCATTAATCTGATATTGGTTCATCCATAGAGGTGTGAATTTTCCATGCTTGGTTTTGGGTTTAGATGCTTTGTCCCAAAGGAGGACTAGGTCTCCCTATCTGAATAATTTCACTTTTGACCTTTTATCAAACAATCTCTTGACTATGGTTTGATTCTTGTTTAAGTTAGCAAAGACTTCTTCCATTGAATATTCCATCTAAATGATGTCTAACAACCTAGAGTTTGCAAGCTCTTGACTCTCCTCCATTTACTTCTCATTTTAGGATTCTAAGAATCCATGGCATGAGTTGTAGTTTATGACTATTCAATGATTGTCTATGGTGAAATAGAAACAAAGTATGAAAACTATCCATAATATTTATTTGATTTAGTGGTTAGGAGCCACCAGGGTCTACACAATTTGAATACTTAATAATTTCAAGGACTCAGAAGTTAAAATAAATGATTATTAATAATGATCTTTAAGCTAAAGTGAATCTTGATCAAAAAATAAGAAAAAGGAAGGGTAAGGAAGAAAGAGATGTGATTTCAGGTTTTCATATCAAATATTATGACAAGATTCAGACATTAAACCAATTTATGTTATAAAATATCATAAGCTCAAATTACATCATAAATTAGGAAAGATTAAGAGGAATAATATGAATCATAAGTAAGAAACAAGTTTACTTTAAAAGTTTGCTATTATGATATGAATAACATAAGTACATCCAAATGTAGAGCAAATAAAATGAAGTATAATTGAAATATTTATAGGTAATCTAGAATTAAAAACAAATTAACTAACATATGACAAAGAATATGACTTGAAACAAGAAGAATCATTCAAATTCATCATGAATCTCCACAATTTAGAGATAGCATAGACATTTAACAAAATTGTCTAGAAAATATTTTTAGAATTCCTTAGTTGTATTAAATGTTCCTGGTATCAATTACTCAAAAAATCTCCCTTACAAATGGTAACCATCTACCTATTTATAAGAAACATGGGTGGTTAAAAAGTTAACTTTCAAAATATCAACATGTAAATAAGGACATTTATCCTTAATATAAAGATACAATGTGGAAGGTCACATGTCAATGTAACAAGAAAGATTATATGCTAACAGACTAACATATACTTTATAAAAAGAAAATTCTTTTAAGAATTTCATCAGTGGACCATTTAATTAGCCCTGTCTAAGGAAGTATTTCACCTTGGTGTATTAATCTCTGATAATCTCAAAATCCACTCTAGGCTTCATTAGACAATCCTCTTCTTTATTTGCTGACTTGTCAAATTCACTATCTGCCAAAGATACAAGTTATTTGATACATTATGCTTCTACAATTTGCTTCCCTACAAAAATAATGGTATCAAGGGTCTTCTAGTTATCCTTAGCTAAATTACCCTTTATATTTTTGATGTTTTCGATGTGAGTGCTAAACCTATGCTTGAATTATTCATCATCAATTAGGGCCTATAGTAGGGGTCTGAAAAGGGTTATCTAATAGATTTTCCAAAAGTTTCTTAATCTAGTTTACCAATTATATGTCTCTCTTGATTAATTCCTTAACATCATTGATACAGATGATCAAATCCTCTTTTTTATCTATCAAAACTACCATGAAGACATCCAGATGTCTAATTTTGATACTCTTGAAGTCCAATACCTGCTTTTTCTTATGCATCTTGATGAGCTCCTCCATTTGAGCTTGATAATTTTTCCACTGGTGGTTAAGGTTTGTGTCATCTCATCTTGATGGTCCAAAGCACTCAATCTAGACTTGATGTTTTTCAAATTATTGAATGCATCCATCAAGGATACATTAAATGCTTGCAATACATCCTCAAGAATTGAAAGGAGGAATCAAGCTTCTAAATCTTGCTTTTCTTTCTCCAAGTTGAGAATCCTTTGCTTCATTCCTTGAACTCCAACCAAGGTCATTATTGACTAGGCTATTACCATACTAGCTACATCCTCTTAAAAAATAGGATGTTCTCCTACTACCTTCCCTAGAATATGAGTTAAAACTAAATATGGTTACACCTTCTGAAAGGTGAACTCCTTAGTACCAATAGTAATTTTCTTGGTCTATACCCTCTCAAGATTCGATGTATATGGATTAAATTGGACCTGAGGGTCAAGTTCTTTCACATGTGGTTGTTCAAGAATCTCTACATTTAAACTCCTAGAGGCTCCTGGGGTACCAACCCATTGGCTTTCCTCATTATGAAGGATTTAGTTGCTTCTCTCTACTTGTTTGTTTAACTAATCCTGAATCCAAGGCTTGACATTATCCTAAACACCTATGTCCACTCGAGTTAAAGTTTGTGAAGGAGAAACCTATGGGATTTTTTACAACTTCTAATAAACAAACCAATCAGGAATGGTTGGTCCATAAATAGGATTCTCATCACTGAAGAGTTGTATTTCACTATTAAGTTGAGTGAAATATAACCTAGACCTCTCTCTTGGAACTAGAGGAACTAAGGCTAATTCTACCTATCTATTTCCCCTGTCCAATGCAACCAATTCCTTGCCTACTTCCTCAGATGGGTCTTCTTCATTATTCAAACCATAAGAAGCTATGATATTAATAAGGGAACTTTATGTTATTTTTCTAGTTTCTAAAGAAATCATGCTAATAACCGCTATTTAGGAAGAAGTCCTTAGTGGGGATGCCTAAATTTGGGGACCTTCACTAGATCTATGCTAAATATTGGACTCTTCAATTATAGCTTTCACTTTTACCTCTGCATCCTCAAGTTTCCAAATCTGGGATGACTTTGTCAATTCACCCTGTTGAGGCTCAGAAGATTGTCCCTCAATAGGTGATTCTTGATGTGTAGTCACAGATGGTCTTCGAAACAAGTGTTATTGTAAAGGATTTAGCTACCATATTTCTCTTTAAGGCTTATTATCCCTAACTAGCCTATGTTCTAAATTTATGTTGTAGTTTTTAACCCTAGACAAGACTTCTTTAAAGTCCCTTTCCTTTGTGTAAATGCCATCTCCAACACTTGGTTTATGTTTGTATTTAGGATTTGGGACCTTTTTATCCTGAATATTTTTAGCCACTCTATCGTTGGGGTTGCACATCTTAAGATCATCCAATTGGAAATCAAAAGAGTTCCTATGCACTACCATGATCTCCAGTTGTTTCCAATCCTTTGTTATAATTCTACCAATATATAGTGGAAAGGAATGAACCTAAGCTTTCTTATTCATCTTGTAATTCCAATCCATTCCTTAGATGATTTGATAAGCAATTTCTTGCTCTACAAGCTTACTAAGATCATATATAGGCAATATATATGGTTGGACCATGATTCCCTCTATCCTTATTATAGTGAAATCTAGATATAACCAAAAAAACCTCATGGTCTCTACTTGTCATTTGATTAGAGGATGAAGCCTAGGTATAGGGACATCACTAATTACCTCAAAAATGACTGGGAAGATACCATCACATATGAACTCTTTGTGATTCATATATCTGAAAATATGTAATTTAGAGTAATAATGGGAAATGGTAGATCTACCATCAGGGAACCAATTTTGAATTCTAGGTAAGTTAATAGAGGTTAGGAGTGCAACCAAGAGGTAAGACATCATTAAGAATTTCTTGGAAGTCTTTCTCTTGATTGTTGTAAATTGTTTGGCCAAGAATAAACTTATTAAGTCTCCAATACGAGGGGTTAATTTCTGCTCCAACATGCAATGGACATAGGATACCCAAAACTTACTTAAACAAGTAGTAGAAGAGGCATCAAATGATCTATTTAATAAAGTCATATCTACCCTAATACCTTCCCTAAATTTGTAAATAGGAATCTTGCCATTTGAGTTCTTGAAAACATGGGAACCTTGGAATAACCAAGGTGAGAGGATTGAATCCATGTTTTTGGAATTTGTCTATTCTCTCAAGGAAGCAATATCAACATAAGGGAAATGGAGCTTATAATAACTCTCAAAGGAAATGGGAGTTATGCATAAATTTTTTTCGATACTTCTTTCATGAATAATCCATTCTGCATTTATTCTATAGTCAACAAAAATAGGAATAAGCAGATCAATGCAGTGCATTACCTCTAGTTTAATAGCTATGTGATGAAGGCATGCCATTTAAATTAATACTATATCCTTGTATGTTTAGAAAATTGAAGCATTCCTCTTTTCTTCTTGGGAAATTGGTTGCAAATCCTATATAAAGAAGAATAATTTAGACCTATTTTTTATTTCATACACATTCAAGGCTGTTAAATCCAATTCTGTGTCTCTAAAGACCCATCCTTCACTATCTAAAGTTGGATAAAGTTTTTCTTCAATCTTCATCTATTGTCTATGCACTCCTATTGATAACACTGTATTATAGTTTTAAAGATATAAAAGTTCTTATGAAGGCACTCACTCTAAATTCAATTCATAATTATCTTAAGTGTCACATAATCAATTGAATCAACTCTTGCCTTCTTTATAGAGGGTTAAGGGCCTTTGGATTTAATGACCAAATAATCTAACTTTGATCTCATATGTGCCTTATATATGATGTAACCTTACTATCATGTCTTCTAGGTTTTCAATCATGAGATATCTTTCATTTTGATCCTCCATTCTTACATGGAGATTATGTGGTATGGTTCCATGCCTTTTATGGTATATTTCATAAATGTTATTTGAAGAGTGATCATTGGTTTTCAAAAGTCCCTTTTATATTTCATTGAAAAGATAAATCTAGGTCCTTACATTTCATTGGTTCTTGATCTTTTATCTTATTGATTGTGACTTGTGTCAAGCTCATGAGGCCTTCAAAGAGTCCTCAACTTCATCAAACCATTGGATCAAATCCAATGAGAAAGAGATCATTTTTGGATCTTAGCTAGGGATAGATCATTAACCTCATTATTTTTTTTTAAAAAGGCTTCAGGCTCGATGCACTATTGGATGAAATCTAGTGAATAAGTGATCACCATTAGATCTTGTAAGATGAATACCTTTTAATCAATTACATGATCATATAAATCTTAGGTTTAAAAACATCATAGAGTTTTATATTTAAAAAATACAAAATGACTTAGGCTAAGATCTTTATCTACTGAGCTCATCTTCATGAAAAGCTAGGAATTTCTTAAAAGGTTTTTAGAAATACCCCTTTAATTAGGCTTTAAAATTTGTCTAAGTTAAATTTTATGGGTTTGGTCACGTCAAATACGTCCTCATAGATGTCAAAGGATAGGATCAAACATATCAAATTTAAGATAGTGTAGTTTATTGATCCAAAAAATGAATGTCATATGCAAAGCCCTCAGGAATTCCCAAGGTTTTAGGGATTATCTAGGTTAAATTTAATGGGTTCAGTCATGTCAAATACATCCTCACAAAGATAAAATGATGGGAGTGAACCTATGAAATTTAAGACAATAGAATTCTTTGATCTAAATAATGCATGCGAAGGTAGATCCTGAGGCTTTCAGGATTGTTTAGTTTAAATTTGATGGGTTTGGTCCCATCAAATACATCCTCATAGATGTAAAATGATGGTGATAAACCTATCAAATTTAAGACAATGTAATATTTATATCTCATGCTAATTTTGATGGTTTTGGTCTTGTCAAATACTTCCTCACAGACATCAAATGATGGAAGCAAACCTATCAATTTTAAGACAATAATTTTTTTTGGTCCAATGAACAAGTGGTACACGTAAAGCCTTTTGGAGATCTTCAATCTTCTGGGTCAATGTACACCCTTATATTAGAACCTCTAAGGCAATGTGACCATCAAATCAAGTCTCGAGTCATTAGCAACTATTAACATCCTTTTGGGTTTCAAATTTAATTCACACCATTGGATCAAATCATCTGAACAAACAATCACTATTAGATATTCACTAGGCCCAAATCATTAACTGTATGTCCTTTTTTAAAAGACTTCAAGCTTGTCACACCATTGGATCAAATATAGTGAGCAAGAAATTACCATTAGATCTGTAAAAGAGCATAAGCTTTAAATTAATACTTGATCATATATTAAGTTTAGCCTAAGATTTTATATTAATATTTGGTCATGTTTTAAAGAAAAAACATATTTGAAGATTAATATAAAGTTAGACTTAGGAATATTTAATCAAAAGGAAATAAAATTTCCTACTAGTATTTTTCATGAATAATCAAATTCAAACACCCTTTAGGGTTTGTTCGTTAGGAATCCTGGATTCTTCCATGGTACTTGCAACTAATCACCTTAAAGACAATTATTAGAAAATTTTAACCATAAAACGTAAACATGATCAGATACATCAAAGCATATGTTCCCCTTTTAAAATTGATTTGCCTTTAAAATCCAAGATAAGACAACTCTTTCCATTCAATCTAGAATACAAACTTTTTGGAAACAAATATAGGGGTTCTCCTTTCAAAAAAGAAAGATAGGGGGTGTTGGTCTTAACAAATGGAAACTCATAAGGGAAACATAACAATATGTTAGAACACAAGACTCTGGTTTTAAACTTGTACATGAAATATGTATCCCATTTAGACATATGCTCTTTCTTGAATCAACCTTAGATTTAAATAAGCTCCTTATGTATAAAATATAAACATAGATATTAGAACATAAACTTGCAGTGTGTGCTTTGATTCCACTTACTATTTATAATGAACTTTAAGAAAAAACATATGGGTTCATGTATTTTTGATCCATTGTATTTGACTTTGAGAATTTGAGATATTCTTTGAGAATAAAAACTCGAGTTTAAGGGAGGCTTAGGAATTGCTATATCCCCAACCTAGATACCTTTGGTTCCACTCAAGATCTTATTCTATGACCAGCTAGGCATCTATAACCCTGATGGAGATTACCTAAATTAACTTTGCTTTGGAATATTTTGATTTGACAATAAGCCCTTTTTTATATCATCATTTTTTGCTTCCAACAAAGTTTGGGAAACATATTAGCCAAGTTTAGGGATTTGATCAAATGTTCTGGCCTTAAGATAATCTCCTTTAATTTAAACTTGAGTTCATGACAAGGATATGTTTTAAGTGTATTCATGAATATGAGTTAAGAAACTAAATTCACATCATATACATATGACTCTTCTTAAAACCAAGTTTTAATTCAAAATAAGATTTAAATCTTTGTAAGACATTGAGTTCATATACTAATCTATACCAGTGCCATTGGTTTCTTCATGATACTTTATTATGACCTAATGTTCACTTTTTGTAAAATTCACCCACACTCTCATGTGTAATTTATAGATCAACAATAATACCTCAATATTATACCATAACCAAGGAATACCACCAAGTAAGAAAGGAAAAAAAAACATAAACAAACAAATATATACAAACCCAACAATAAAGGGAAAAAACAAAACAAAGCAAGAAAAGAAGCTAACTAGCCTACATACTGTAACTTTAACAATAAAACATATTTATTCCATGAAGACCTCTGGTGGGATAGTAGAAAAGTAATGTTTTAGATATTATCGATTAGTAGGTAGTGTGAACTATGGTTCTTGGAGATATTTCAACCTAAAAGTATAGTTTTTCAAGATTTATTTCATTTGGTATTGGCCAGTCCATAAAGGGGTGAATTTACCATGTTTTCCTTTAGGTTTTGATGCTTTGTCCCAAAGAAGGAATAGATCTCCCTGCCTAAACACCTTTACTTTAGATCTTTTATCAAACCATATTTTCATGATTGAGTGGTGCCTACTAAAGTATATAAATGCCTTTTATCTAACATCTTCCATTTGAATAATGTCTAATAGCTAAGAATTGGAAAGTTCCTTCCTTTATTCCATGTATTCATGAATGAATATGAACATAGGAAACATCAAGGTTATGTGAAAGATGGGTTCTTAACCATATACCAACAATAATGGTGAGAGTTTTAGAGATTGTTTGATCCTGATTCAATCTACCCATAACAAAAACTTAAGAAGTTTATGCCATGTTCTAGGTCTATCTTCAATAGAATTTTTTTATAGCTTTCATCAAAATTTTATTTGTTGATTCAGAGACACCATTTCCTTGAGGGTATTGACTAGAAGAAAACATGAGTGAAATGACTTGGTCATAAGCCCATTCTATCATTTCAATATAAATAAATGCATATCCATTGTCACAAACTAAATAAAATGGGCTTCCAAATCTAATACAAATATTTTCCTCTAGGAAATTGATCACCTCCTTTGTTTTGGATTACTTAGTGGCTACTACTTCAGTCCACCTATTAAAACAATTTATAGTAGTTAGGACATACTTATGACATTCAAAATAATTGGGGTTTATTACTCCCACAAAGTCTAATCCCCATTGTGTAAAAGGTTTATCCACCATCACAGGTTACAAAGGCATGGCTACCTTTGGCTCCTTTGTGCTAAAAGTTTGGCACAAATGACATTCCCTAACATGCTTATAATCATCTTTGAAGAGTGTGGGCCAATAATATCCATCCTTGAGAATATTTTGAGCTATGGTTCTTCTTAAATGGTGTCCTAGCTTCTCATGGAAAGTAGTCATAATCTAAGTTGCTTATTCCTTGGACACACATCTTAGATAAATTCCCTCAAAGTTTCTCCTATACAATAATCCATTCCTAATGAGTTAATGAGCTACTTTGAGCCTCAAATATCTTTTTTTTCTCTTATAAATCCTAGGGGACAAACACCATTGACAAGTAAATGGATAATAGAATTATACCACTCATTGAGTTGGAAGTTTTGTTGATCTATTTGAATGACATGGCATTTTAGATCAATATGAGTGATCATCTAAACTAAACCTTAACATTTCACTAATTTGGTGCTTTTTATCTCTATATCATATTATTATATAATTTCCATCCACTTGCTTCTTCTTTCTCCAAGCTCATTATGACTCAACATAAGCTTTGTAGCAGGATCAAGTAAAATGGCATGTACCTTATTTATAAGGAGGTAATGTCTGAATTTTTTTACTACCTTTACCAATGCATAAGTTTTCTTATCAATCATATAATATTTCACTTTTGAATTTTGAATTTGGTGCTCATGAAAGCTATGGGATGATCATTTTCATTAACGTTTTAAGTTAACACTACATCCATAGTATGCTTAGAAACAAGTGAATATAGATAGAAATCTTTTGAGAAATCAGGACTAATGAGGACTGGAGATTCAGTGATTGCCTTCTTAATTTCATTGAAGGCCTTCTTAGATTATTAATTCTAATAAATTATAGCATCTTTATTAAGCATATCATTCAAAGCTTTGAGAATATTAGAAAAGCCTGAAATAAACTTCATCATAAAATTAATCTTGCCAAAGAATGACTTAAGTTCTTTTTGACTATTGGGAAACCCAATTTTAGAAATGACCTCTACTCTATCAAGATTTATAAAACTCCCATATTTGGTAATGACATGTCCCAATAATTTTCCTTCACTGACACAAAATATAATTTTCTTGGGATTAAGAAATATACCATACTTTCTACATCTATAAAATACTCATCTTAAATGTATGAAATGTTCTTCTCTATTCATATAAAATACTGTAAGATCATCTATATATATGATGATACACTTGCCCACTAAACCTAGGAATGTATGATCCATTGCCCTTTGAACAATTTCCCCTACATTAATAAACCCAAAAGGCAATCTCTTGTAAGCATATGTTCCCCATTTAGTAGTAAAAGTTGTTTTCATTCTATCCTCTGGAGCAACAAACACCTAGTTATATCCAAAAATTCCACCAGAAAAGGACATCATGGAAGATCCTGAAACACTTTGATTAACCTAGTCTAGAGAAGGTAAAGGATAATTATCCTTTTTAGATGCTTTATTTGGATTCCTAAAATCTATGCACAATCTTATTTCTCCACTCTTTTTTATAACTAGGACTAGGTTTGCCACCCAAGTGGAATGTCTAATAGGAAACACTATCCTTGCATCTAATAGCTTCTTAAATTCTTTAAAAATCATGTGTTCTAAAACATGGTTCACTAGCCTTTTCTTTTGTCTAAATGGTTTACAACCCCCTTGAATAGGTATAGTATGAGTAATGACCCTTGGATCAAATATTTTCAAATTTTCATAAGACCACGAAGTTACATCCTTGTATTTTTTAAGAAACTCTCTAGAATTTTTGGTTTCCATTTCAGTGTAATCCTTCCCTATATTCACCATTTGGGGCTGATCATGTGGACAATGTTTTGTCACATGATAATCTCTACCATGTACCTTAGGTTGTTTAGTTACATCATAAATCTTGTCGAGATCAAATAGTCTTTATAATGAAATCATCCCCTTAGGTATCTTATTATCACTTAATTGGTTGATTTTATCCTTAAGTTCCTTCTCATGATAATTTTCATCAATCTCATCAATAATGTGAGCTTAAAAAGCTCCATAGTTAGTAAATAAATCTATGATTTATTGATCATCATTAAAAACTTGGAAATGATTTACATTGTCAGGAATTGAAGGACATAGTACTATATTAATACTAATGCTTTCATAATCATGATTAGGAATGAGGTTAATTATAGAAGAGGCAAGCTCATCAATAGATTTGTTTTCTTCTTTTGGAATATCTAAGATATTGAAGGCATTGAAATATTCGATCAAGTCCCACACCCTAAACTTATATATTTTTAGGTAAGACAATTCACACTAATATTTACTCCTCACTTGGTTAACCACAAGTTAGAGTATATATAGAAAAGGAGCTCCTTCACTTTGTGTTTAATGGAAAACTTCAATCGAAGTATGAGAGCATCATACTCAACTAGATTATAGGTGTAAGGGAATTGTGACTTATAAGATACATGGTATTACTTTTTTAAAGGATCTATCAATATAATATCAGCTCTTGATCTCGATTTGCACATGGAACCATCAATGTATAACTTCCAAAAACCAAAAATTTGAGGATAACTCTTAAAAACTAGTTCTTTTATAATTTCCAAAGTGAAAACTCCCAAATTAGAATCCAAGAAATTTACCCTTTTGTTAACAACAGTATATTCTATTATCATGTGTTTCATTTGAGGTTCCCTTTCCACTCTTATTTGATTTGGCACACCTTTCCAAGGAGTCCATAAGTGTGAGAAATTAGTAGACATATAGCCATTTAAAGCCTTAGTTTATTGTCTACTCAAAATTAATCCATAATCACTAGTCATTTTTATTGCTTGGATATCAATGAATTGTTGAACCCTTGGTTCACTAGCTAGCTATATATGCACATTGCATAATTATCCTATAACCTTAACTCTAAATTTATCCAATTGAGTGAATACCTGTCATAACTGATTGGAGTTAACCTGAGTTATTCACATATCTTAGTAGACATAATTTTGGTTGAAGCTCTACAATCTAAAAGATAATTATGAACATTCTTCCCAAATATGTTGAATTTTAGTAAAAAAGGTGAGGACTCTGCTTTGATTACTTGAGTAATTACATTTGCACTATCATTCTTAGGGGGATTCCCAATTTTCTTGGACAATGATTCTAAGAGTATTTTTCTTTGTTATGTGATCCAAATTAACTCATGCATAGTGAAATTGGCTTTAATCATTTTCATATCCTCCACAATATTATAGCTAATTTTTCTTGGAGGATCAACAGTTAGCTTAGAATAACTTCCTCTAGGGGGTTTAGGATTATTCTTTGATACAGTGTCTGGAGGGGTTATATAATTTTTAGGAGGGGTAAAAGTAGTCAATGGTTATTTTTGTTCCCTATTTCTCAGATGATATGTCTTCAAAAGTTATTGTAATGGTTGAATTTCCTCAACAATATTTTTAGGCTCATTAGCCTCTTGAAAAGGGAATTGAAAAGTTTCCAACATATGCACTTGGTCAGATGGTTTAGATTCAGAAGAATTTGTAGCAACATCTTTGTTTAGAACCACTTCAAATGAGTTAAGTTATTCTTGAAAAGCTTTAACAGCTTTACAAAACTCAATGTAATCAATCATACCATGCTTGGAAGTAGTATGCACCCTATAGTAATCTTGTAAGGCAATAACGGTGAGGTTTATATCCATAGTATTTTTTAAAGGAAAAGGCTCATTAGCTTTGTTATTATATAAACTATCATTTTGAAACCTATTCCTAGGCTTGTTGTACTTTTGAAAAGTGAAGTTCCTTCTAGAATTGTCATTAACATTACAAACTTATTTTTTGAATTATAGAAAATTAGCGCTAAACTTCTATACCATTTTCAATATAGACTCATTCTTAGTTTTTGGAACCTTAGTATTTTGAACTTGGTTTCTATTAATGCCATTGATAGGCACTAAATCCTTCTGGTCATTGTCACGAAATCCATTGGTAACTTGATGGCTTAAGAAACCTAAATTTTGATTAGGGGTAACATGACTAGTAGGTAGCACATTCAAACTATAAAATTGGTTAAATGCTGGGGTATTTTGGTTATTTTTTGGGAAAAGGTTTAATGTAGGAATTTAATAATTAACATTTTGGATAGAATAAGCCATCTATCCTTGGGGTTGCATTTGGTCACTAATAGCCAATATTTAAATATAAGATTGAGCCAATGTGATAGTAAGTGGAAAGGATCTCTTCAAAAAGATAAAATTCATGGGGTTAACAACATCTTTAAAAACTTCTATAGTTAAATCTTCGTTAGGTTTATATGGATCCATGGTCTGACTAAACATTTTTTGGAACCTATCATTAAAGGACCTAATAGTTTCACTTGTATCTCTCTTATTAGTTTTAAATTGATGATAGATGACACAAGGGCTTATGATCTTTCTAAATTGATCAATGAAAATTGTGTCAAAGTTATTGCATGAGATAATACATTTGTCAGGCAGATGAAAGAACTAATCATATGCAACATCTTTGACTATAAATAGGAATAACCTAAAAGATATATCTTCATGAATAACATTTAATAATATTAATGCAACATTGAAATATTTATCATGCTCTTCAGCAGTCATAATACTATTTGGACTAAATATTGGCAAATATGTTTTAAGATTACGTGGTAAATCATGAACTGGACCTAGTTTATTAATAGGATAACTTCCAAGCCACATCATGCTTGGATGAAGATCAAACACAAAAATCCCTTGAAAAGGTGATGATGTTAAATATTTAGAATACCTTTATTTTCCTCTATCTTTATTAGTCCTTCTGTGAATTTTATGTTTGAACAAGGGTTTTCTAGTCTTTAAATGTGATCTAGTCCTAATCCTTGGTAATCCTATCTTGAAGATTAAGGATCCTATTTTAAAAAATGATGTAGCACATTAATTTCCAAATAATGACAAATAATATTCACAATAATCTTAATTTATAAATATTTATTTATAAGAGGACAAAGGACATCAATCTTTAACTAAACAAGTGCAAAGATGTACTAAATTATGTAAAGATGAACAATCTTTACAACTTATGACTCAAAAAAACCTCTTATTTTAACATAATTATCAATTTTGAACAAAATAAGCCATGCTAACTTCAAATACTAATAAATTATTAGAAACAAAAGACAACTTTCCATAATGGTCACCAATCTCTACATAATTTATGATGTTCGAAACATAATCTTGTGTAACGCAGATATATTTGATCAAATACATGAAAAAGATATTAAGTATCTTCAATTAGGCCCTCCTTCTAGCACTAGTAGAGATTCTCTTTTTGATGCTTAAAACTATAACACATGTGCAATTAATGTTTAAGAACACTTCTCATTTTAGGATTATGAGAATCCATGGCATGAGTTGCAATTTTTGACTATTCAATTATTATTTGTGGTGAAATAGAAGCAAAGTATGAAAATTATCCACAATATTTATTTGATTTAGTGGTTGGGAACCACCAAGGACTACATAATTTGAATACTTAATAATTTCAAGAATTCAAAAGTTAAACTAAATGATTATTAACAATGATCTTTATGTGGATCCCAACATGTATTCCTACACTTGTAGTGGACTCATATAAAATCCAAGGATTAGTAATGTGGTTGTGAAGGAAGAAATGGTGTAAGACCCCTATGTGGATAATATTGCTTATGAGATGGATTATTTTCACTCATATAATACTCAATTAAGGGCACAAATCCAAGATCCATTAACTAACTATTTGGTTAACACACCATCGTATTCAGAAAAAGAGCAAGAACAAACCTCGTAATACCTAGCTACAATACCCACAATGGATGAACTAGTTCTTCAACAATCATACTATACTAATATGGCTACCATGTATGATCCGTTTTTGTTTGAGAAACATTTATTAGAGAACAAAGATGAGATTTTGGTTAGAGCCATAGAGGTAGGGGCCAAGTTTCTGACAGACTTTCTCCATGAAAATTTACCAAGTCTAGTAAGAGTGCCCCATAATATCATTTACGATCAACATGCTTCTTTTATAAATCCTACAGCTCTAGTTCAAATAATGTATCAAGAAACTAATATATCTAATTGAGGAAAAAACATCACGGAAGATCAATTTAACTAAATGTAAACATCATATCACACCTACCTAAATTTAGCACATGATTTCAATCAGATGAAAATGGTGAGTAAGCCTCCTATTGACCTAGTTCCTTCAATAGGAGGGTTGATAGAGTTAACTGGACAAGAAAATATGAGTTTTAACCCATTCATATAAACTGATTTGATAGATAACTTGATGTAGATTCATGTTATTGAAAAAGTATCTTCTACCTCTACACTGAATAGTGAGCCAAACATAGAGGATAATGTGCAAACAACATCTAATCTTGATCAAAGTGGTAATAACACAAACAACTAGCCAACAATGTGTACCTATAATTAATCCCATGAGTAGATTAGAATACCAAGGGATAGGAGTTTATAAACCCCAAACTCATATATATGCTTCCTTAAATGTACAACCTATGAGATTATGTAATCAACCAATGGCTAATGTCACACCTCAACAATAGAATCTGATGAATCCCACTCATCCTAATAAGTAACGAGTAGTCTTCAACAACATCAAAAATAATCTAGTGTATCAATGAAACAAAGTACAAATACATTACCACCTCAATTAGGGGAAGCTAATGTTCCATCTTCCTAGGTAATGACAAACATACCTCTTCAGTCACATACTAATATGCCAATTGAAAACCAAGAAATGACTAGTCAACAACATGTAAATATTGGCCAGTGACAGATGCCAAATTTGTAACATATTTTCACTTCTCCATAGGGATTTATGTAATAAGGAAGTACCCATATTTCTCAAATACCTACTAAACTAATGTTGGTTCAAAATGTGCCACAAATTGAGAGACAAGGTCTTGGTCCACAAGTTCCCACTCCACATCAAGGTTTTATTAGTCGATAGCATTTCCGTTTTCAACCACAACATACATTGTATAATTATATCCCTCCAACCCAACCAAAAAATATTACAAGTAAAACCTTCATCATAAACATAAACTAGAATATCATTCAACCAATTGTGCAATTTCGAATACATCCTAATCCATGTATGCATCTTCTTGGTCCATTGTCCAACCAAACTAGTATACCTAAATAGGTATCTCCATCATACCCTAGTCAAAGTTTCCCACTTGTGACCTCCCAACCATCCATCCAAACCAATTTTCTCCTACAAACCAATGTCCCTTCTAGTTTACTATCCCAAGAATTATAATAGATGAAGGATGCAATTACTACCATTCAGGCTAGGAAGTAGACTAATAAGTTCAAATTGGATGATGTGTGTTCCTATCCATTCAAAATGGATTATTTACAGATACCATTTCCTCCAAGATACAAACTAATGAAATTCAAAAAATACAAAGAGAAAGGTGTCCCTAAGGCTCATTTGACCAAATAATTTGTCTTATGTCAACTAGTGACATATAGTAACATATACCTTTTGTTTTTTTTTCTAAGGAGCTTGGCTAAACAAGCCTTGGAGTGGTTTTTAATGTTTCCCAAGAATTTGGTAATAGATTTTGATGATCTTTTTGATAATTTTATGCAAATTTTTTCCTATAATCTTGAGCATGAGATTTCATTAGTGGAATTAATGCAAGCTAAGCAAAAAAATGGTGAGAGTTTCATAAGTTATTTATAGTGATGGAGAGCCCTTGCA
The DNA here is from genome assembly GCA_037957365.1 of Torreya grandis. Classification (NCBI taxonomy): domain Eukaryota; kingdom Viridiplantae; phylum Streptophyta; class Pinopsida; order Cupressales; family Taxaceae; genus Torreya; species Torreya grandis. Next base: position 85,300 of record JARHVA010010556.1, on the reverse strand, counting down.
AGCTATTTCACCCATAGTTTACAAGATAAACAATTAGCCACTGTGTTTACTAAAAATTTACATAGTGAGATAGCTTACCATCTAGAACTACAATGTAAACATATGTTCAAAGAGATCATTAATAAATATTTGTTGATCGACCAGGTGCCCATCAGTAAAGGAGTCATTAAGATTAATTCAAATAATCAAAATCAATGTACCAATTAGAGTAGTGTCCAAAATCAACATCCTCTTCAAGTGAAAGAATCGAAACCAGTACATGTTAATGAATAAGAAATATTGGAGCAATTCAACTGCAATGGGAATGCTATGGGAGATGGAGTAACTGAGTCATGTCATGTCCAAATGATGAAAAAATCATCTGCACCACCCTTTTAGCTTATTCATACCTAGCAACCTCTCCAACCAATGCCACAAACATAATAACCAAAACTTACACAACAAATACAATAGCCTTTACTGTTGCAAACTCCTCCTCCTAAGAGGTGTCTTTAGTGATGTAGGAGAACTTATTGAATCTATATTTCATAAGATTTTTATCACTAATTTTATTAGTTGGTCTATACCAAAGCATTATCTACAATGATTCTTTATCTTAATTGGTATCATGAAAATGAATTCTATGAATATCATCAGGTCAATGGGCATAATCTATGAAGATGTGTCCAAATTAAGAATTTAATTGAGAATATGTTGGAGAATTGGGAGATAACATTGGATAATTGTGCTTCTACTTCTAATCAAACTCTATGGATTTATCAAAACCCCTTTCCCCAATATAACAATCAATAACAACAAAATAATTAGCAACAACAACAACAATGGCTAGTGCAACAACAAAATCAATAGTATCAGAATCAAACGCTGAACCAACAAAATAAAAAAAATTAGTAGTAAAACCCATAATGATATAAAAATGGACAAAACCAAGGTTAAAATGGTAACAACTAAAAATATTACCTTATAGTTTTACATGATAGGGTTGTAGGTCATCTTTTAGGGGGTAGCGTTAATACTATCTCCATTAATCCTAGACCAAGTACTAATCAACCTAGACCATTAATAAACAGCAATATTAAACCAAATTACATGGATAATCCTTATTTCACTTATGAGTGCATATAGGAAACCAACAAATGAGGATTTCCCCTCTTAGACCTTATATTGATAACTCATTCTTGCCACGTGACCACATGCAAGTGGACTGTCAACCGAGACTTGTCCTTTCTAGTCCCACATCATTTCTAACATCAGTTAGCAATAATGGTCCAAAATTTAATGTTGATTATGCAATCAAAACTCAAACATCAAATATTACTATCTCAATCCCACAATCATCTACCATTTTTCCTATCATCCAACCAACCATTCAGCCTTAAAATAAACCATTCAGTACTAACCAAGAAAAGTTTGATATTATGGAACAATTGAAAAAAACACCACAACAATTTTCTATTTTATATTTTTTATGAATTTTAATAATCTAAAAGAACATCTTGAATGAGTTTTTAACCCAATCCATTATTTCTAGTGACATATCCCCTAATAAATTTTAAGCTTTGGTTGGACACCTAGCTCTGGCCCAATAAGTCACTCTCAACCAAAGTGATATGTCTTCCCTTGTCCCACTCCATAATAACCCATTATACATAGAAGTTTATATAATATTACATAAAGTGAAACATTTCCTTATAGACAATGGATCTAGCCTCAACATAGTGTCTCTAAAGCTCATCAAGCTTCTTGGGTACATAATTATAGATATCCAGCCAGAAACAATAACTATCAAAGTGTATGATAATCAAGAAAGAGAATCACGAGGCACTATTAGTTTGCCAATTATCATTGGGCATTTAACCCATGATACACTTTACCAAATGATGGATCTTGAGTTATCATATAATTTATTTCTTGGTAGGCCTTGGCTACATGAGATTTATGTAGTCCCATCAAAGTTGCACCAATGTATCAAGTTTTCCCACTTAGGGATGGAAGTGAATATTCTAGGAGATTTACACCCATACGAACATTGAAAGCATCTTGAGGAAAAATTTTAAAGCTATAATTATCAGTATGACATAAATCTAAGTTCTAGGTAGGATAAAGGAAAGGCTATATTTATTGATCCTTCACCATATAATTGAATATATCCTAATACCTTGGATTCCCTTCCCCACATGCCACCTCCTAAAGCTTCTAATCATTTCACCAATTTAGATAATGTACCAGGATATTATGTGACCAATGATACATTTCATATTTCCAATCTTCATCAAAATCTAAAAACTTGTGGGCAACATAAAGCCACCCCACATATGTATTGGAAATAAAAGAACAAAGATAAAGGACCTATCACATTTGTAGCAGCATCTGGCTTAGACCCTGACCCTCTTGAAGAGGATGAATCATGGTTATACAATGATAAATACGCTGATTATTATAAAAGTGTAAAGTATCATATTCCTAATAAGATCATGGAGCATCAACATTATGAAGGAAGAGGCCTTGAATAGAATTAACAAGGACCCATTGAGCCAATTTCCATGACTAAATATGAAAGACCTTATGGACTTAGATTTAAACCACCTAGGGATGACCCCACATATCTTATTCAAAATCCATGACCAAAATCCATGACCAATGACTAGTGATGATGATTTTGATAGTGAAGTAGAGTCTGATCATAGCCTCACCTTTGATAACCTAGTTAAAACTAACCTATTTGATAACAATGACATTTGTACCCTTACCCTTTTCATTCATCACAACCCATTGCCATTATATTATCCCCAACTGATAGATTGGGACCAACAAGAATTTAATCTATCGATTGATGAGTTTTAGAATGATGAGCCATTTTATGATTTCTTAGGCCTTAGAGACAACATTTCATTGGGAGATCATAAATCAGGATTCTCGATCACATTGGATCCTACAGCCTATTTTGGAGAGCGACTGAACACCCTTAGCACAAAATAAATAAGTAAAACATTAAGGTCCCAAAGTGAAAACCTCTTTGAGTTTTTTTAATACCATCGAAAAAGTAAAGATAAAGGCCAATCTAGTGGTTAAAACCTATTTTAGTTGCCATTAGATGGTAGTGTTCATTCTTCTTCAAATTTAGACTAGGAGACCACCAATGATGAACTTGCTTGTGGATCTAAGTTCAACTTTGAGCAAAAAGTATTTGATCAAATTCTTCAAGAATTTATAACTATTTTTATCACAAGACTAGATCTCCATTAGGAGACTCAGATACATCATGCCTAGGAGAAGATGAAGAGCAAATCTTAATAGAGGACCCTAACATAATTCAATAGTTCAAGTCATTGCTTACTATCCTAGAAGATGTTTCGACCCTTCTAATCAAAGATACAATAAAGGTAAATATCAAGACTCCATAAAACCTAAAATGGATAAAATTAGTCATATCCCTCACTGAGGAGGAAAATGATGTCTTTACAGCTCTGTTGAGGTAATTTTTATCTATCTTTGCATGGGCCTATTTTGACATGCCAATTTTATATCTTGCTTTGGTTATGCACCACCTTGTGGTTAACCCTGATGCCAAACTGATAAAATAAAAGATACGTAAGATGCATCCCCACATTGCTATATTGGTAAAGAAAGAGTTGGAAAAACTCTTAGATTTAGGATGTATTCGATCCATTGACTACTTAGAATAGATCTCTAATGTGGTACCTATTAGTAAAAATATTGAAGGGATCAGAATCTATACTAATTTTTGAGAGATCAATAAAGCTTGTCTTAAAGATGATTTTCCCTTTCCTAATATCAACATAATCATCAATTCCATGACCAGTTATGAAATGTTTTCACTTATGGATGGTTGTTCAGGATACAACCAGTTCATAATAACACCAAAAATCCAAGAAAAACAATGTTCACCACTCCATGGGGAACATCTTGTTATCAGTGGATGTCATTTGGCCTTAATAATGTTGAATCCATATATCAAAGGGCCATGACTATCATATTCCATGATATGATGCATGATATTATTGAAGACTATATCGATGACATATTAGGAAAATCCAAAACCAAGGTTGACCATCCAACAATGTTGTGTAAGATATTTGAAAGATTATGGGAGTAAAAATTTGGACTCAATCTAAAGAAATGTGTTTCTAGTGTAACTTCAGGAAAATCACTTGGCTTCATCATGTCTCATAGAGGTATTGAATTTGATTTAGATAAAGTCCATGCTGTAATTAGGATTTCACCACCAACCAATTTAAACCAACTCTGTTGTTTGTAGGGTAAGATCCAGTCAATCTGACACTTCATCTCTCAGTTAGTAGACAAGTTCCATCCATTTATACATCTTTCAAAAATGGAGCTGCATTTCACTAAGATGATCATTGCCAAACAACTTTTCAACAACTCAAAGACTATCTTGTTAATCCACCTATTTTATTACCTTTTATGCCAAGAATGCCATTCTTGTTATACCTATCAACTACCAACCATGCCTAGGGGGCACTCTTGGCTCAACATGATGACAATGGAAAAGAGAATGTTGTGTACTACCTAAGCCATACCTTGGTTACATATAAACATAACTATGCACCTATTGAAAAATCTTTTCTAGCCATGGTCTTTATAGCTCAAAACTTGTGCTACTACATGTTAAATAATCAGACCATGGTCATTTAAAAAGTATATCCACTCAAGTATCTACTATCTAAAATAGCTTTGTAAGGAATATTGGCTAAATGGATCATGCTTATCAGTGATTTTGACATAAAGTATGTCAATCAGAAGGTAATCAAAGGATAAGTTCTTGTTAATCAACTTGATGATGCACCTCTCATGGACACACAACCACTTACGTTTTAATTTCTTGATTAATCCATCATGACTATCATTGACATACCCCTTGAGGAGTAGCCTTAGAAGATGTATTTTGGTGGTTCATTTATTACACATGGATTAGGTGCAAGCCTATTTTTTATTACACCACAAGGGGATCTAATCCCTAAATCATTTAGAATCAGCTTTCCTTATACAAACAACATGGCCAAGTATGAATAACTTATTGCAGGTCTTTTTCAAATAGTTCATTGGAATATATCTCATCTCAAAGTTTATGGTGAGTCTCAGTTAATCATTAATTAGGTCACAAATCATTTTTAGACCAAAGATGAAAAATTAGTTCTATATAAATCCATGGTTGACCCTCTTAAACAACAAATTTCCAACATTAAGTTTGAGCACATACTAAGGGCTAGTAACAAAACTGTAGATGCCATGGCTACTATTGGCTATCTAATTCAAAAAATAGATAAAGCTAGACAGTATCAGTTCCTCATCAATAATTTGTCAGCACTAGCTCATGAACCTTCAACAGTTTCCATGATTTATGATATTTTTGGTCCTAATTCTATTTGGTACTCAAACCTTTACAACTACCTTCTTGACCAAGTCATACCACCTAATCTCTCCTGAAAACAAACCAAAACTTTCATTCATCATTCCAATCATTATACTCTACTTGAATCCACCCTTTACAGTCATAGTTTTGATGTAACTCTGCTTCATTGTTTAAATTAAATGGAGTCTACATTAGCATTAAGAGAAGTTCATGAAGGATTTTGTGGAGCCCATTTTAGTGAGGTAGTCCTATCCCAAAATCTCTTGCATACTGGTTATTATTAGCCCATAATGAACGTAGATGCCACTGAGTATGTAAAAAAGTATGACAAATGTCAACGACATGCTAATCTAATTCATGCCCAATAAAAACTCTAAAATTGGTGTTGACACCTTGGCCATTTTTTACATGGGGACTTCACCTCATTAGGAAGATTAACCTGACTTCATCTGACAACCTTAAACATATCCTTACCACCATTGAATATTTCACTAAGTGGGTTAAAGCTATACCCCTCACTTACATGACTATAAATCAAATTTCCAAATTCATCTTCAGCCATCTCATTTGACACTATAGTATTCTCTCTGACATTATATCTAATAATAGAGGATCATTCAAGAATAAGGATGTAGACTAGCTATGTATGGACTATAACATCATACAACATTTTTCTATATCATATTACCGTCAAGGTAATGGCCAAGATGAGGCATCCAACAAAACTATTGTCAATATTATCAAAAATATTTTTAATGATGATGATTGTGATTGGCACCTCCAGATATTCCCTACCCTTTGGGCATACCATAAAAATCATCATACCCCCATATGAGCCACTCCATACTCACTTGTTTATGGTACTAAAGCTATCCTTCTCATTGAGGTCGAATTGCCTTCACTGTGCATCTCTTTCATACATGTCCTAGATGATCATGACTATTGAGTAGCTCACTTTCAAGAGCTAGACCTACTTGATGAGAAACATAAAACTATGCTCAACAATATTCAATCATATCAAAATTGACTCAAAGGCCATTATAATCAGCATGTTAAGAATAGAACATTTAAACTTGGTGATCTTGTTCTAAAATAAAACAAAAACAATACCATAATTGAAAAGAATCATAAAAGGAAATTCAAACCAAATTAGATAGGGCCTTTCATCATTACTACATATTATAGACTAGGAGAATACAAGCTTGCCACACCAGATGGAGATGAACTTCCTGAGCTGGTGAATATTATTCATCTCAAGTGATACTATGATTGAGCACTAAGGTGTATTGTCTATAAGGATCATATTATTTATGCCATTATTCTTTGTACATAATACCATCCTTATCTATCCTCTTTTATATATCCACATTTTGCTTCCAACCTATCAACCCAATGTGTTTTAAAACATAGCTCATTTGACCTTAGTTTTTGACATTCATTACGTATTTTAAGGATTAAGGTATTTGATTAGTTCATCAATTGGTTCAATTACTTTAGATAGAGATCATATTTTAGAATAGCATGATAGAAGTTTTGGTAGTTGCATCCTTTATTTGATATTCCTTTCTTACTATTGGTCTTACTACTAATTATAAATGCATTTGGGAAAATTAGTACCATTAATCTATGCCATTATGTCCTAGTTATAACCACCTATGGGCAAATTATGGGAAATATTAAGCCTTGACATACTAACTTACAACTTCTTATGTTGAACTATGCCTTTTTACCAACTGTGCTTATTTTGTTTGAATTGACTGCTACACTAGTCAAATTTCTCCACTGTAAAGGGAAAAATTGTAGTGACTTGAGGTCCTATTCTAGGACTATGTAGGTAGTGCTCAATACTTGTTGAGGTCAAATCAATTACCCTTTTACTCACACTCTCACTATTTTAAGAGCAACCTAAGTTTAAACACTCTCATTGTGTTGCAAGAAACCTAAGCCACACTCTCATTGTGTTCTAAGCAACCTAAGCTATGGTCTCACAATTTTGTGAGTAACCTAAACCACACTCTCACTTTTTTATGAGTAACCTAAGCCATACTCTCATTAATTTGATAGAAACCTAAGTTTTAAAACTCTTGTCATGCTATGAGCAACCTAAGCCATGCTCTCACCATGTTGTAAGCAACCTAAGCCATGCTCTCACCATTTTTACATCAACCTAAGCCAGGTTCCTACCATTTTTCAAGTAACCTAATCCATGCTCTCACAATTTTATGAGTAAACTAAGCCACACTCTCTATGTGTTGTGAGAAACATAAGCCATGCTCTCATCTTTTTATGAGCAACCTAAGCCATGCTCTTACCATTTTTTAAGCAACCTAAGCCATGCTCTCATCATTTTTCAAGAAACCTAAGTTTAAATGCTCTTTCCATGTTATGAGCAATCTAAGCCACACTCTTTCCATATTGCAAGAAACTTGCACCATGTTCTCATTATTTTACGATCAACCTAAGCCATTCTCTTTCCATTTTGCCAGTAACTTAAGCGATGCTATCACCATTTTATGAGCAACCTAAGCCACACTCTCACCATTTTATGATAAACTTAAGCCATGTTCTCACTATTTTATGAGCTTGGACCATTTAGTGTCTTTTTATTCTTGATTGAGTTGAGATACTGCAAAACACTTCTAAAAACATTTTAAAAATCACTAAAAAGGAACAAAAGCATTGACCACTTCTTTACATTAAGGATTCTGGGAACCCTTACTAAGTTAAAAGAAAATCACATGTCATTTAGTTTCCCCATATTTTTTGGTCCTTTTTCTCTCACACACTTGCCATTTTGCAATACCATTCCTATTATTATATCACATCCATTATGTTTGTTTTCCTTAGTTATCACATTATTCCCATTCCCTAAGAGAACTACATTTGGCCCAAAGTTTTTTTATTATATATTACATCCATGGAACTATGTAGGTAGCATCCACTTGCCTAGTGCATATGGAGATAGCTCAGCCACCCCATTCCTTTTCTTCTATTTCCCTATTTAGTTAAATTGTTAAGTTGTCACCTATTTTCTAAGGGCAATATTCATAGGGTTTTATTGTATTGTTTGTTTATTTTTTTCTACTTATGTTGTTTGTTTGTATGCTTGTTTATTTACTTTAAACAATGTTGCCTTGATTCAATTTTTGTGTGTTTATTGGGTGATTCCTTATCCACACTTACACTTTAATCTATCCCTATTCATATGTTTACATTGTCATCATGGTTTCTATCATTGGTGCATTATTTCTATTAAGTATTGGATTATGGGAGTCAATCCTCATGCATATTTTAGCCAAGTTTTTATGGTGTTATATCATCATGCTTACCATCACATTCTATAATAAACCTTAGCTTCAAGAAGTCTATTCAACAATGGTGGCATCTCTTTAGCACCAACATCTTGATTCACTCTCAATCATATCTCAAATAGAGTAATTAACCATGAAATAACTTTTAACATTTATTAGTTTGGATGAGCATCTCCCTACTAGTAGGTTATTCCAATTCATCATTACCCTCTGTCTTAAGTTATCATCATTCTTGGCCAATTTTATTATGTTTTCCATAATAAGGGTCCAATCATTAATACCACCTATGGGAAAATTAGTGGACACCATCCCACCTACATTTCTCAATGATTATAACCACCTTTTGGAAAATCATTGTGTTGTCACCACTTTACTTTTCTTACTTGGATAGGGGCATGTTATTCTCTTGTTTATCTATCCTAATTAGGGAAATTCCATCTTCTTAATGATTATAAGCACATTTGGTCAAATAATTATGTTATCATACCATTTTTACACTATCGATGTACAATGTTTATAACCACCTTTAGGCAAACCATTGCACACCATCCCACCTACATTTCTCAATGATTATAACTACCTTTGGGTAAATCATTGTGTTGTCAACACTTTACTTTTTCTTCCTATATAGAGACATGTTATTATCTTATTTATTTATTTTAACTAGGGTAGCTCTATCTTCTCAATGATTATAACCACCTTTGGGTAAATCATTGTGTTATCATACCACATTGCCACTATTGGGGTATAATGTTTATAATAGCATTTGGTAAAACCATTGTGCACCAGCCCACTTGAATTCTCAATGATTTTGACTACTTTTTCAATATCATTATGTTTTTACCCCATAATATTTCCTTTCTTTGGTCCCCATGTTTCACCTCTTTCTTTTCAAGGGACTGTTTGCCAACTTACTTGTGCCAACCATTCCCTCAAGGGGGCATCATATAGTTAGTTTATCATCATTACAATTGTAGGCATACATGATCTTTTCATTATTTTAGAAGATGTTATTTATGCTTATAAATTTTAATGCCTTCTAAAATAGGGGAAATTTGTAGACACCTAAATCTGGGTACCGATAGCCCCCAACCAAGGTTTTGGCCAATTTCTACCCAAAATGCATAATTTGGCCTAAAAACACTAAAACACTCTAAATGATGTGAAACTGACATATCCAAATTCTTATTTTGGCCAAGGTATCCCTAAATGGGGTAATGTAATTTATGGGCCAACTAACTTTGATCAGATCATTTCAAGTCAAAATGCCAATTTTGGACCTAGGTACTCTAGATTGCTCTTTCCTATTAAACCCCTTGTACGAGACATGTTCCTTTGTTATTTTTTTTGGTAACATCCTAAATGGAAATTTAGTTCCAATGCATCTAACATCACCTTCGAATTCTAATCTAGTCAAATTTTGCACCAATAACAAGGCATTCTGATCAATTTGAGTAATTTGTGCACAAAGTGCTTAAACATGCTTCAGAGCTAATTAACCCAAATTAGAGCCTAATCAAGAATTCCATGGAAACTTGTTGAATAATTATTTCTGGAAATGAATATGGAATATCTACATCATCAAGTGATCTCATTTCTTTGGAAGACATCCCTAAGCCATAAATGCCACAAATATAGGATTCATGCCTTCCATGCCTGATCAATGCCCCCCATGCTTCTTAGTTCCCCTTCTTCCAACATCATGATGAGAATAATTACAAACTTAATTAAAAAAATTGAATTAATTCTCAACCACACATCTCAATCTTGAGATGGATGGTTTAGGTTGATTCTAATCAAATCCAAAAATCTATAAATAGAGAGACCATGAACATCATTTCTAAGATATTTTGGTGCAAATTTATTAGGTTCAAATATCTTAAAGGACATGATTATGAAAATTTAAAATTCCAAATTGATTCCAATCTAAGCCACCCCACAAGCCAAAGGTGCTAAGGAGAAGAGGAGATAACTAGGCCTCCTTTGATGAAGACTTCATGAGCACAAGTTGAGCAATCCACCATTATAAAGGTAGTTGGTTCATCCAAATAAGGTGAAGGAAATTTTTTTTTTCATTCCTTACATTTTAGTTGTGTTTTTAATTTGCTTTTGTTAACTAAGCTCTCCCTAGTGTTTGGGCCTAGAGATGTTATATTATTAGTGTGTTTATTTCATTTTGTTTGTCATTATCAAAATAACACCATACTAACCATCTTATCTTGAGTCAAATTACTATATCATGTATATCATATCATTGTCAAGACTCATGTGAAAGAAATGGTTGGTGAATTAGAGCTATGACTATCTATATATGGTGATAACAAGATATTTGTATTAGTTATCAATACATGCGTACAAGGGTAACCTTAATAAGGTGGAATTGGGTAAGTTGTGACTTAAATAGGTCATTTTGATTCATTTTTCAAACAATTTCAATCATTTTAGTTTAATGAATTTGGTGTTTTAGTGATATAAATATGTCTAGGAGATTAAGAGATAGATTTTCATGCTATGAAGAGGTCAAGGCATGAGTTCAAGTTGGGGGGGAGGTTCACCTAGAAAGGTTCTCAAACATTTTTCTCTTTTTATCATTTTTTGTCTTTTTTACTATTTTTATGAAAAAGGAACTAGTTTAGGGATGTTTTCCATAGCCTAGTGCTATTGTCTCATTATGAGTGCTAGTGTCTAAGTCATGGTGATAATGTGTAGGGTGTGGTGTTATTGTCTAAAACTACTATTCTATATGTATTGTTAGTGTCTAGAAGTCCCAAGATGTGATTACTATAATTTTTGACTAGTTTTATATGCATGTTTTTATTTATTGGGTTTAGTTTTGTTTTGATGATGTTTGATTTAGTTATAATTTTATAGGTTGATGCCTACATGAGAGAGTTTTACATAGGGTAGATAATGGAGACTTTATGGGGTTTAAAATTGGATCATATATAGATGGAGGTGATCAACAGAGTAGTCTTGAGATATTTTTTTTCTTGGAGCCTATGCCCAAGGATAATCATATGATTACTGCATTATGTGAGAGATGGGATGTAGAAATAATACATTTTGGATACCTACAATTGAGATGATTGTGACATTAGAGGATGTATATTGGATTCTATAGTTCTTGATATCTAGGAAATGGGATATATATCAATATGCCACTAGTATTCAATCCATACAATAGACATCAAGGGATTTATCTATAATGGTGGAGGGGACTCATCATATAGGGAGTCAAAGTGATATATTATTGACCATGATTGTGATGGTTTATGTTTTATGATTACTAAAATTCCTAGCTATGTAGTTGTATTTATTTATTTTCTTATAGATGGGTGTGATGTATTTATTTCCTATAGGATGTATTGGATATTGGAGAATATTGAGGATCATGGAACCATGCACAATGTTAGTATTTTTGAAGAAAATTTTTAGGATTTTTTACTAATTAGTGCTATACCACATAGATATAAATGAAGGTATGAGATAACCTTGTTTATATTCTATAGTGAAAGGTTATGAATCTTGGTATTTTAAATATTTCTAATTGCATAAAGAAATAACTCTAGGAAATAAATAAACATCAATAAACAACCGTTATCAAGATCGAGGATTTCTAGTTTGTGACACCCTTCCCTAGAAATGACACCAGAAATGACTATCAGTTGATTCACAATTAGATACACTTCTCTTGATCCAAATGAAATAGAAGAGTTACCATAGACTTGTATCCTCTACTTTCATTTAATTATCAAGCTGAGGATGTAAACTTGATAGGATGACATCATTGTATGTGCACACTTATTCCATTTAGTTTGACATTTTGTTGATTATAGTCTAAGATGTTGGAAATTATTCAAGAAATGAAATGCTGTGAACACTCTTATAAAATTATGAATCAAATAATTACACTACTTTATATTTAGAATATTCCTTAAAATCACAAGCAAAGCTTAAAATCACACAAATTAAAATAAAAAAATCAACACATAAATGAAATAAGTAACATGCTTATCTAATTGATAGTTCAAATTATTTATACAACACTTCTAAAGGGGTCCCTTCATCCTTCAAACTAAATTTTCAATACTTTTTCTCTAAATAATAAAATTAACTCAGAAGTAGTTGCTCATATTAATAAAATATAACAAATAATTTCTATAATAAAATGACAATAGTTGTCTTACAAAATATGCTTTTGCTCCACCTTCTCTCCAAAGATTCTCCATTTTTATATGAGAGATATATGCCTTATTTAAATAATAAAAAATATAGGAGGTTGCAACCAAATAAAAAAATAAAACAATATTGTTACAACAACTAAGCATAAAACAAAATAATGCATATGAATAATCTATGAGAAGGATTTGGTTTGAGAGAATCACTCCTTCCTATTTTCATGGCACTATTCTTGCTCCTAAAATCATTGAAGAGATTCTTTCTTCAAGTTGATAAATTATTTCCAACATTTCAAACTATTTTCTACATCCAACTAAATCAACTAGAAGTCATTATATGATGACAATTAGATGTTACCTTAAATTATCACTTACAGTCATGGTTGTAGGATGCATACAACCAGTTGTTGTAGGATACTTACAAGATCCATGACTTTTACATATGGACTCAAAATGAGATGCCATATTTTTTGAAAGTGTATAATATTTAAAGGGTAATCTAAATAAGAAATAATATTCAATATTATAAAACTCTTTGATACAACTTTTATTGATATTTACAAATTGGTATGCTCTAAGAAATTTGGGTACTTGCTACAAGATGTCCAAACATGATGACTATTCAATAAACTACATTCTTGCTTCACCATTAGTAACACCAAATCAAAATAACAAGAAAGCATACTATTTCATCTAGAAATAATCATTCCTTAAACCATAACAATGAATATATGCATCATAAACTTATATTGTCCTAATATGGATAATTATGGATGGAATGGTATTATGGGTATATGAAATGGTGGATTATACAATGGATAAAGTCCATATATATATATATATATATATATATATATATGAGTAGCATTTATTAGACTCATGAACGAATATTTGGAGGTCACTATTGGGTTGACACTATGTAATTTGCCACACCATATCCTTGATGATGTTATGGAGAATGGATTGGTGGAGAGGGTCACCAATGTTACTAGGGTACATGCCCATTTATTTGATCATGATGTGATAGTGATTTTGGCATTTAGGTGCATGATGATAGATAGATATGACTTATGTGATAAGATATAGAGGCATACCATGTTTTCTCATTATTCTCTAGACTATGCTCATAGTCATATAGTAGACAAATACATAAAAATTCAATTAGAACATTTAAAATGTATGGATGGGTTGGGCATGTATCCAGAGAGAGATATATTAGTTGGATACATAGATCACAGTCACATAGAGATAATGGGGCCTCTATTTCTAGTTTTGATGTATTTGAGAGTGAGAATGAGGGAGATGGTCCTAATAGTCATGTTCACATTAGTGATTGATGCACCATATTTCCATATTTTTATTAAAATGATGTTATTAGTTTTACACACACACACACACACACACACACACACACACACACACACACACAGACACACACACACACACACACACACACACACACATATAGTTGCTAATACACAATGACATGTTAAAAAATAACCACACACACACACACACACACACACACAAATACATACATGTGTGTGTGTGTGTGTGGTTATTGTTTAACATGTCATTGTGTATTAGCAACTAGATCTTGTTATATTGTATACATTTTTATATGTTGAATTTGTTTAATTTTTTGAAATGTTGATGTTTATAATTTGTTCTATTTGGAATAAATTTAATTAATTTGTAAATGTTTTGGGAATATTTTAGGTATATTTATAGAATATTAAGTATTTTTATTTTATTAGTATATCATTTTATTTATATTCCATAATATGTCTAAATGTATAAAATGTGATGGATATATGCCCTATTTGAACCTAGATGGCATGGAGAACCAATGACCATACTGATCATGTTGTTTCAATGTAGACATAGACTGTGAAATTAGTGCTACTTTTGATGTAGTAATAGTGTATGACTGTGTAAACTTTAATCCAAAAATATTGATTGGTTGATGTTTTGAATTTCCACTCTGAGTTGTATGAATTCTTGTAAATATCTTAATTAATGTGTAAAATAAAGATATCTATTGGTGGTTGAACAAAAACTATGGCCTTGGGTTTTTAATTATTCCCAAATATATTTACTGATATACACACTCAATGTGTATTTTTATTTTTGTAATTATTTCCATAAATTTTGATTCCTGATTTTATCGAAGATGTTTCCTTGTGTTTGTAATTATTCCTAGATATATTGATTGATATACACACTAGAGGTATGTTCTAAAATCTATGAACTAGTTTCCATCACTATTGAGGCTATGGTGTATGAGAATACTCATACATGGGTGTCTTAGAAATCATAGGGATTATATGATGAATAACCAATCATTTCTTAAAAATAATGTCATGGGATAACTCCATCATAAAAGAGTGTGATCTATGAGAGTGTGGCAAATGAGGTTATGACTTCACCTATGCAAACTCTATGATGCTTTATTGAATATACACACTAGAGGTATGTTCTAAAATCTATGATCTAGTTTCCATCACTATTGAGGCTATGGTGTATGAGAATACTCATACATGGGTGTCTTAGAAATAATAGGGATTGTATGATGAATAACCAATCATTTCTTAAAAATAATGTCATAGGATAACTCCATCATAAAAGAGTGTGATCTATGAGAGTGTGCCAAATGAGGTTATGACTTCACCTATGTAAACTCTATGATGCTTTACTGAATATACCAATTGATGTGAGCTCATAATCTATAACAATGATCAACTAAATGTCCATTTATCTAGTTAAAAAGAAAATATGGATTATGTGGTACCCGATGCAAATAGTGTTGTGTATGATCATTAGTAGAAGGAAGTGTGATCATCCCCTATCTAATAGTGTAAGCAAGATGTCATGATGCCCATCCTTATTTGAAAATTATATAACCCTTTTATGTGTAGCCTATTTCATACTCATTATATAAGGTGATATGTAGAGTGGATCTTTACCATAACTATGTATTTTTATTCATTAGTAGAAGGAAGTGTGATCATCTCCTATCTAATAATGTAATAAAGATGTCATGAGGCCCATCCTTATTTGAAAATTATATAACCCTTTTATGTGTATCATATTTTCTACTCATTGTATAAGGTGATATGTAGAGTGGATCTTTGCCATAACTATGTATTTTTATTATTTATTCCTACTCAACTAGTTTCTAAAGTAGAAGTGGATTAGGATCTTATACTCAATTAGATGACTGAGCCTCTAAGGGGTCTATAATAAAATCCTCCTCTAACTAGGTAATTCCTAATCCCAACTATGCCTCTAATTCTATAGTTTCATTACATAGATGTCTAAATGATTTAGATGTTCGATATAAAAATCTCTCCTTCAGAGAATAGATTAAATGTATAACAAAGATGTATTGTAATTGTAAATATAGTAGTTGATAAATTAGTTGATGCAAACAAGCTTTAAATTGTATAGTATATTTAGGTTAGGATCTATCTTGCTTTAATATACTTAATGTAATCTCTCATGTGAGACTATAGGTCCCTTATTTTGTATGTAATGCCTAAGACAAACTATTTTTAACTCCTCATATGCATTTAAAGATCCACTATAAATTTTATGGTGGAACCAATCTAGATCTTTTTTATTTAGGGACTTTGGAACACTTATAGTATAATTAAATTATTTGTAATATGACCGTGTATATATCGTAAGAATAAAGGTGTAAGTATAGATTTCCATGTTCATCAAAATATAGATAACACCAGTGTGTGAAAGTTCTATGGAAACCATAGTTGATATTCTATGTGGAATAGGGTTATTATGTATAACACTGACATTAGCCTAAGATTTGTATGCTTCCCTATCCAAAATGAGATTATGTAATTTTTTTTGAAAATAAACCATAATATGAATTAAATAAATTAACACTTTTGAAGGTATATTATCATTATCGAAGGGTTCATTCAATGCTTCAATTTTATTATTTATTTTACCCATTAGTACATTCTATTTAAAGTATTCTTTAGAAAGGGTTAGTTTGCTCTTAATAACCTTCAAATCTATGATATTGTGGACTTGGTTAGATAGATATAATATACCACCCTCATTTATGTTTATTTGAGAAATAGGTTCTACTTTATTAAGTGGTGTTAAGGGGATTCATTGGTATATTTTATCTTGTTAAGTTGTAAAAGAGTATCACATATTAGTTGAATTTAATGGGTTTTATTATCTATTGAATGCAAATTATGCACATAAGAATGTGTGTGTGTGTGTGTGTGTGTGTGTGTGTGTGTGTGTGTGTGTGTGTGTGTGTGTGTGTGTGATGCACATGCACATGGATCATTTTACATGTGACATACTATTTGGTTCAACAATAGAAATATGTGAGGTAAAAGAAGTATAAGGTGTATATTCTATTTCATCTTCCTCATAATCACAATAATCATCATTATCTCATGGTTCATCAAAATAAGAATTTAATTTAATTGTATAAATAAGAATAGAAGAAGTATCATCCACATGTACACTAAGAAAAAGAGAAGAAGCTTTTAACATTTTAATACTATGCAATGTATCATAATTTGTTGCTGTATTGCAAGGCATTTGTTCAATAATCATTTTTGAAATGGAAGTATGATTATCACTATTAATTTTGAAATCAATTGAAGGATAAGTAAAGATCATGTTTTATTTTTTCTCATTATGATGTATTAGAGAAGATTTAGATACATGTACATGATCAAATTGTTGTAAATAATGGTTGCATTAGGCTTGAAATGCTTGAAATGTAAAGGATGGTAATAAAGTAGTTTCATCTACCTTATTTTGTGCATTTTTAAAAGGAGAAATATCATTTATAGTCACTTTTTCAAATGTAATCAAGAATGGTGAAGAAGATGCATTACTCATATCTATTTCACTTGAATCATGAAAAAGTAGTTTTCATGTAGTGTACTTATATTGATTTAATTTGAATAAATTAAGTAGTAAAAGTAGTTGAAAGCTATGATCACATTAGAATCAAAAACTACCAATAATAGGTTCTTTTAGAATTAAATTACTAGTTTGATTTTGAGGAGTAAGAAAAGATTAAGGGGAAAGAGAAAATTATGTCTCTAACATATCCTCATGTTCATTTTCATCATTATGCTCATAGTAATCCTCCTATCCATCATTATAATAATAGTCATCATCATAACTATAAATGAAGTCATTACTATGATGTAATGTACAATCTTCATAATTGGTCCTTTCATTATTATAATCATGAGATAAATTCAAGAGCGCATCAAGTGGATGAGGAGTAGAAGATTTTTAGATGCTAAAATTTAAACTTGTCAATGAAAATAATGTAAGCAAGTAATGACAAACATACAAGAGGTAGAATATAATCTAACGTAAGTATATGTGTAATGAGTGAATGTTCTGAATATAGTTTGTAATATAAAATAATATTGTGACTAAAACTCAAATTGATAATATTTGTATCTATAAAGACCTAGTAGTGGATATATGGTTTTAATTAAGGCTTGTTTAGAAAATATTTAAAATAAATTAAAATAATGAAACCTTAGGATAGGATTAATTAAATTATGTAGTTTAGGACAAAAAATATGAAAATAAGATTTTATTAACCCTAATTCAATGTATAAAATTTAGAGAAGGTAAACACTAATAAAAATTAGGATTTTGAATCAATATTCAGAGTAAGATAGGTTCACCCAATGTTTTAACTTTTTAGATTTTTACTATGTAAATCATAATCTAGATTAAAGGGCTGAGTTTGTTGATAATGTAGGATAAAATTGGAAATTTTTGATTGCATGGAACTTTCCCAAAATAGTAAATGTAAAGAGAAAATGAAATTAT
The DNA here is from genome assembly GCA_037957365.1 of Torreya grandis. Classification (NCBI taxonomy): domain Eukaryota; kingdom Viridiplantae; phylum Streptophyta; class Pinopsida; order Cupressales; family Taxaceae; genus Torreya; species Torreya grandis. The sequence continues at coordinate 66,566 of JARHVA010010556.1, read as the reverse complement.
CAGTAAATACATTGATTTTTTTCATGGATTAGGGTACCAAAAATGGCTAATCATACATAGAGTAATCTTTCATATTTTGATTATTTATCGAGATCTAGTTATGAATAATAGCTATCGTCTTAGGATAATAGTGTAATGTGGTGTTAGTGTCTACTTATGGCACTAGTGTCCTTTCAATAGTGATTGTTTCTAACTTTGAAAGGATTTTAAAGATATTATTAAGGTCTTGAGGTGATTTTGTGTCACATAGGGGCTCATTTGTGTCCTGATTTTAGATAAATGTTTTCCAAAACCCTATTGAATACTTGCAGACATAAAATGATGAATAAATCAAATGAAAAATGAAATAAAAAAATTGGTTGTGGGATGTTATTATAATGTAGAGTAGAACTCCTATAGTCTAGTGTAAAAATTCTTTAATCAAGCATGGAAATATCTAGGTGTGGAAAATGAGTAGTATGCAAAGTATTAGAGTTGTACTAATGGTTAACTGTATGTAAATAAGTGACAAAATAGTAATTTATAGATGAAAAATGCATTTAGAGGCTCTTTATATAGGAGGATATTGTTTTTGAATATACTACCTTGTTCACTGACAAAAAAATCATGAAAAATATATAAGAAAACATAATAAAAGAGTCATAAAGGGATTAGGACTCAAATACAGGTGAAAGGGCCTGTCAAAAACTAAATCCACAAGTGGGCATTAGCATCATGTTGTGTTACTATCTTGAAAGTGTTGCTAATGTCCTAAATCTTATAACATAAAAAAAGTAAGGGAGAGTAGGCTAGGGGATCTTGGGACTTGGAAAAGGTGATCTTTGACTATTGGGAGTGTCACAAATAGGGATAATAAGTCATAATAAATATCAAAGGACTCAAAATGACTAGGTGAATAAGGATTATAGCCATCACTAATACACTCATGTGAAATAGCATCAAAATATGTATTAATCTTAATTTCTTGACCAAATTAGGGTTTATACACTCTACATAGGCTCAAAAATACATTAATGGTAGCTACAGAATCTCTAATTTGAAATTATTTCATACAATCAATAGGGACATAGTAGTATAAGTAGGTATGTTCACAATATGACCCTGTCCCTTAGCATATAATTTTATAAAAACCCATCCTTCCTAATTTGGAATTGTCATACTATATTCTAAAATTCTAATTTTTGTTGAGATATTATTCATATATTGATCAAATTTGTTCTAAATTATCATAAAGTCCTCAATGTTTGGTCAAAACCTAACTTTAAACTAACTATATATTTTCCATTGTAGTTAACTATTATAATATAATTTTATATTTTATAATTTTAATATATTTTATTTCACATTTTTTATAATATTTTATTCATAATTAAGTGATCAATTCAAATTCAAATAGATTAAAAATTTTGGTGATCCCTAATGCAGGAGCATCTACAATAGTTCAAATTCTAGTGTGACAATTCAAATTTTGATTTTCCCTCCAAATTGTGAGATTTCAAAATTTCACCTTCAAGGTAAATGTAATTATCAAAAAGTGAAAGTAAAAAGGTGAAAAGTGATTGTTATATTATTGAGGAAATCAAGGGGAAATGGTTGAAACTATTTTCAACCTTAGTAAATTGTTAAAACTTTCAAACAGCATATTGTTTTGCCTTAAGCCCAAATTAGGCGTAGAAGTTAGGAGAGCGATTCTTGAAAAGACAAAAAAAAGAGAGAATTCATTAAGGAGAGAGGATGAGAAGAGGAGCAGTAAAGAATGTATGAAGGAGAAATAAAGGATTTTAATTCCATGGAAATTTATATTAAATTGTAAGTTTCTTAATTGATCTAAGGAGAATGAATGTTTTGTTTCATGTTATGGTCTCTTTATGAAATTCTGGTAAATAGGCATGTGTGTGTATATGTATGAGTGTGTGGATGATAGTTCACTTGAGAACATTTAGAAAAATATATGAAGACTGGTTATTTGGCATGTTGGGAATGAGTTTAAACTGATATTATATGAACAAGATATCTAAAAGAGCTTTGAATGTCATAAAAAGCCCAAACATGCCTAAACTAGATATTCAGGAATTTAAAAATACAGCTCATTGTCTAAGGTAAAATCCACATGAAAATGTTTGGATGGAGTTTAAAATGGTATGTAAATATGTCTCTGAGGTAGGTATGAACTTAAGAAAGGAAGAAACAGGCGTTAGAAACCCCATTAATGTCCAAAAACTCCACAGTTGGAATTCAGGCCTGTGTGGACAAAAAGTTAGGCCACGATTGGAAAAATGGGTATATCTCGAGATTTACCCAATGAAAAGTTGTGAAATTTTGTGTGTAGATTAAAATTATATTTAATAATCCAATTAAAGTTTTTTAATATATAATGGAGCAATGTGTAAAAATTTATGGTCAAAATACAGACCTGTAGTTCTGGAACAGTTCAGAAAAATGTGTTCCCAGTCACTAAAAAGGACATAACTCATAAAATATTAATCCAAATGACTTGATTATTTTTGTAAAAGGTGTAGGGAATCAATAAAGACCCTATAAAACTGATTTTAACCCTTGAAATAGGGTATAAAACTCCCAGAAAAATTAATTAGATCTCAGCCTATGACTGTCCAAGGGAAAATCCTGATTTAGCTTCTAGTCCTCAAAATGAGTTTCAATGATTGAAACCTCTTGAAAATTGGAATTTGAACCTTTATGATGTTATAAAACTGTTTTAAGTGGTTTCAAGATGATAAATTATGGAGAAGTATGGAAAAGAACAATTGCCAAGTGGATCATAGGTGTATGTGAAGGAAAGAGCATAGGCCAATATAGGAAAAGTGAATTTCTTCAAAGACGTGCACTAAAAAATGATTGATTCACCTATAAAAAGATAATGGGTATCTTTAATGATTATTTTTTTCTTATAAAATCCGTACATCACTCTGGACAAAGGGTTTTGCACTAAAGGAGGGCTGATTGGAATAGGGCTTAAAGAAGAAAGTACAATTCCGTACAAAGTAACCTCATGAGATTTTTCAGTATGTTATAGAAGGGCTTAATGGGTATCCATAAATGGTTTAATTTCATGATTTAGTTAACTGACAAAGAGTTATGTCCAATAAATAGGGAAAATAGGGCTACAAGGAATGCTTGACTAATAGGCATGTAATTTGAAGTTAGCTCAAAATATGATGGTTTCAGAGCTGTGTAAGATCATTTTTCATCATTTGGTATTAGAGCTTGAAGCTCTTGGGAATTGGTAACTTGTTGATGGTTATGATTTCTAATGAGTTGTTACAGGATTTGGTAAGACGATCAGCAGGACAAAGCATTAGGAGACCCTGGGGAGAAAAGGTATGCATAATTGTGATATTTGATTTGAGTTATTGTGATGAGAAGAAATCAAGTGAAAAAGTTACAGGTTCAAGGCAGCCAAGCCATTAAGGCTTAAGAGGGGAAAAAGCCAGGGAAGACTTAGTGAAGATCCAAAAAAGAAGCTTGGATAGTTTGCCAAAAGACTAAGGTGAAATAGACTTAGGTGAGGTAAAGGATGGAGTTTGAAGCTTAGAAAGCTCAAAAGTAAGGGATCAAGTGAATGCTCAAGAAGAAGATCTAAAGCAAGGTAAGCTTGGATTTATGATTTGTATTTGATGAAGTGTTGTATAAGAGTTGCTGCAGGATTGAGAAAAGGATCAAAAGACTAGGATGCAAAAGGGCTAGGTGAGATCAAGGAGATTGTCAATACCAGTCAAGGAGAAAAGACTTGGGTGAGACAAGGGATCAAGAGACCAAGGTGGAAAAGACTTGGGTGAAGATCTCAGAGATGGAAGCATTGTTGAAGGCACTACAGAGCAGCAAGGTATATGAGGGCACCAAGAAAAAAGCAAGCATCAAAGGTATCGACAGTTTTGTAATTGATAAAGAAATTGCTAATTTGAAGAGAGAGTTAGCTAATATTAAAGATGAATGAGTCTTGGATGCAGATGGATAAGCAAGCATGGATGTGGCCAATGAAGAAGATATTGAAGTGGCCAATAGATCTCCTAGTGAAAAGAAGAAGGCAAAATGAGATTGCCATGAAGAGAGAAGCCCATAGAGGCTTGAAGAAGGTAAGAAGGTTGCCAAGTGAGCATCAAGAGGAAGAAGTTGAGAAGAAGGTTCTCATTGAGGAGAACAAGAGAGAAGAAAGAACAGATGAAGTGCTAGGAAGAACACTTGAAAAGATGAGAGTGTTGATGAAGAGGACACTCATGGAGACATTATGGTCTCTTGTTTTTATTTCTAATGCTGTTTTTGCATGGGTAAGTGCAGGTATGAGCAGCCTTATGAAGGTCAAGAGAAGGGCCTTAAAGAGTGAAGAGATTGGTGTAGGAGAAAATAGCAAGTGCACAAGTGAATGTGCAAGAGAGAGAAGAGAGTTTGCTTTTGTTGATAAAGAAGAAGAAAAGATGCATTGGTTAATGCATGAGAGAGGAGAGATAGAAGATGAAGATGAATTCCAAGATTCCATGGAGTACCTTGAAGAAGTAAGTGGAAAACTATGCACAAAAGAGGACAGTGTAATCAAAGAAGTCATGCAAATGAAGGAAACCATGAAGCAGTCCATTAAGGAGGTAAAGGTGAATTATAGTATTGATTTTTCTCATCCACTTAATTATGGAACAGGTGTTGAACAGGTTTCAAAATTCCACAAGGAAGTAGTGGAAGTCCATCATCATGCTAATGAAGAAGAGGGTATAGAATATTATGATGACTTGAAAAACATTCCAATAGAACAAAGGAAGGAAACACACGTAAGGAAAGTGAATGCAAGCAAGGAAACTATGAGGAAGAGTATGGCTAAACATCAAGCCATTGAAAAGGTAAAAATAAGTTCAAATTCAGATTTTTCAAATGCATATAAGAGTAAGACTATTGCTATACAGATGGAGATGAAGAAGATTAATAACAAGCCTTCAAATCCAGAAATAGACCATGGCTATGTGATACCAAAATGGCTTAAGGGATCAGCAAATGTAACAAAAGACACAAAGTTCAATCAAGATGATGACTCAAGCAAGAAGCAAATACAAAGCCTGAAGAAAGAGGTAGAATGCAAAGTGAGCAAGGCAAGCTATCAAGCAAGACAACATGAAGATGTCAAGGAGCAGAAATTGGTTGGTAAATTGAATAAGTGTCATCCTAAAGCTATGAAGAAGGTATGGATAGCTAAAGGTGAGAAAGAGCATGAGGATACAAAGATGAAAGGTAAGTCAATTGTTTGCAATGAATGGGATAATGATATTTTTGACTCATTTAATGATCTTTTTATGGAAAAGGAGGAATGTAAAATGTCTATGAAAACTAATATTCAGCAAGGAGGGAGTTCCAGGAGGATGGATGATGAAAGTAGAGATGTGAAATCAGTTCACATGTTTGAAACAAACAAGGAGAGACAAGGTAATAGTACTCCTATTATTTTTGATAAGTATATTGATGATGATGAAGAAGCTGATTTGTATGAAGAAACTATAAAGTGGATGAATGTACTTATAGAGGATGAAAGACAATCTGGTCCTAAGTTTGATATAGGACATGAAGATTTGGATAAGCTTGTGTTGAGTGAAGAGATGAAGATGATAGAAGAGTTGTTGAACCCTCCAAGAGAGTTGTGTAGAGACACCTATCAACATGGTGACATCATTGATCAGATGGAAAATGAATTGAGGAAAGAACAAAGAAAGATGGTGAGGGCAGATTTGGACAAAGAAAAACATGAAGACAATGAAGGGGCTTCATGGCCTCAATGTTTTTCTACTAAGGTTGCTTTTGATGTTTTGAATGCAGGTATAGAAGATGAAAACTTTGGAAAACAACAAGAAGATCTAGAAGATATGTATGAAGATGAAGAAACATGGAAGTGGGAGATGGCAGCTGAGAAAGAGATGAGGAGAAGAATATACCAGAAGAGGAAGAATAGCAAGATGAGAGATAGAGACTATCAAAGACAAGCATTGGCATTGACAACAAGACATTAGGATCCAGGTATACGAGTGAAGACTAAAGTAAGGAGGAAGCATGACATTTGAACTAAGGTTCAAATCTTTTCTAGAGGGAGAGTATGATGCAGGAGCATCTACAATAGTTCAAATTCTAGTGTGAAAATTCAAATTTTGATTTTCCCTCCAAATTGTGAGATTTCAAAATTTCACCTCAAGGTAAATGTAATTATCAAAAAGTGAAAGTAAAAAGGTGAAAAGTGATTGTTAGATTATTGAGGAAATAAAGAGGAAATGGTTGAAACTATTTTCAACCTTAGTAAATTGTTAAAACTTTCAAACGGCATATTGTTTTTCCTTACGCCCAAATTGGGCGTAGAAGTTAGGAGAGTGATTCTTGAAAAGACAAAAAAAAAAAGAGAATTCATTAAGGAGAGAGGATGAGAAGAGAAGGACCAGTAAAGAATGTATGAAGGAGCAAGAAAGTATTTTAAATCCATTTAAATTGATATTAAATTGTAATTTTCTTAATTGATCTAAGGAGAATGAATGTTTTGTTTCATGTTATGGTCTCTTTATGAAATTCTGGTAAATAGGCCTGTGTGTGTATATGTATGAGTGTGTGGATGATAGTTCACTTGAGAACAATTATAAAAATACATGAATACTGGATATTTGACATGTTGGTAATGAGTTTAAACTGATATTCTTTAAACAAGAGATCTAAAAGAGCTTTGAATGTCATAAGAAGCCCAAACATGCCTAAACTAGATATTCAGGAATTTAAAAATACAGCTCATTGTCTAAGGTAAAATCCACATGAAAATGTTTGGATGGAGTTTAAAATGGTATGTAAATAGGCCCCTGAGGTAGGTATGAACTTAATAAAGGAATAAACAGGCGTTAGAAACCCCATTAATGTCCAAAAACTCCATAGTTGGAATTCAGGGCTGTGTGGACAAAAAGTTAGGCCACGATTGGAAAAATGGGTATATCTCGATATTTACCCAATGAAAAGTTGTTAAATTTTGTGTGTAGATGAAAATTATACTTAATAATTCAATTCATGTGGTTTCATATCGAATGGAGAAATTTGGAAAAAGTTATGGTCAAAATACAGACCTGTAGTTCTGGAACAGTTCAGAAAAATGTGTTCCCAGTCACTAAAAAAGGCATAACTCCTAAAATATTAATCAAAATTACTTGATTATTTTTGTAAAAGGTGTATGGAATCAATACAGACCATATAAAACTGATTTTAACCCTTGAAATAGGGTATAACACTCCCATAAAAATTAATTAGCTCTCAGCCTGTGACTGTCCAAGGGAAAATCTTGATTTAGCTTCTAGTCCTCAAAATGAGTTTTAATGATTGAAACCTCTTGAAAATTTGGAATTTGAACCTTGATGATGTTAGAAAACTTTTGGAAGTGGTTTCAAGGTGATACAGTATGGAGAAGTATGGAAAAGAACAATTTCCAAGTGGATCCTAGGTGTATGTGAAGGAAAGAGCATAGGCCAATATAAGAAAAGTGAATTTATCCAAAGAAGTGCACTAAAAAATGATTGATTCACCTATAAAAATATAATGGGTATCTGGAATGATGCTTTTTTTTTTTCTTAGAAAGTTTGTACATCACTTTGGACAAAGGGTTTTGCACTAAAATAGGGCTAATTGGAATAGGGCTTAAAGAAGAAAGTATAATTCCGTACAAAGTAACCTCAGGAGATTTTTTAGTATGTTATATAAGGGCTTAATGGGTATCCATAAATGGTTTACTTTCATGATTGAGTTAACTGAAAAAGAGTTATGGCCAATAAACAGGGAAAACAGGGCTACAAGGAATGCTTGACTAATAGGCATGTAATTTGAAGTTAGCTCAAAATATGATGGTTTCAGAGCCGTGTAAGATAAGTTTTCATCAATCCCACTTATAGTATAACATTATCAAAACCTTAGCTTGTAACTAGGATGTTTTCTATATATTTAAGGGAAAAAATATTTATTCGCAAAAATATGATAGCTTTTTATTTCTAAGATATAGTTCTTTTAAAAAATGTTCTCCAGAAAATAATTCATTTTTTTTTTTAAATTGTCATTTAATATTTGAATTAGAAACTTGCATAACTAAAAATTGCTACGTATATTCTTTAATTAATCTTTGAGTTATGTTTATTTACTATTTTTCTACAAAAAATATTTCAAGTTTCTATAATTTATTGTATTTTCATAATGTAAAAATAGATTTTTTATTTTGTAACATCTAGGGCTTCTTGATACTTCATTTGAAATTAGTGTAAATTGATTTTCTCACAACTATTTAAAATTATCTCAGATTGAAAAAATGTTAAATGTTTTGTATTATATATATGTTCAATAAAAAGACTATTTCTAAATCTCAAAGTGTTACATTTATTTTCTAAAAATAATAGGTTTGTATTTTTATTCACTCCTTGTATAATTTAAATACATTAACTCTATTTTACAATTAATTTTTAGGTTCTGTTTATTTAAAATTTTGTATAAAATAATGTATCCTAGTTTCTTAAAACTACCAATTTTTTACTGTGAAATATTTTATTACTTTCTATTTGTTAGTTTCTATGTGGTGAAGAGTTTTTATTTAAATTCTAATTTTATAAAATCATAAACTTGTTGTTTCTTAAAAAAAATATTTCCTCTTATTTTCTATTTAATTTTAATTTTCTTGTGTTTTTTTTTAAATTGTGTTCTAATAGCTTGAAATCTACTTAGACTATATCATAATGGGTTATGTGGTTTTTTTGTTTACATACATCTTGGCATGATGATTTTTTAATCCAATAATTAAATACATAGTACAAATTTAAACATAAATGTTAGTTTTCACTTGAATCATAATATGTTAGAAATGCCTAGGATTTTATTATTTACACCAATAGGAATATATACCCTTTGTTTGATTTTGTAGTGCATCTGTAATTATTTATCACTAATATGTTACTCTTAGCTTACCCTAAAAAATAGGTTTAGTGGGTTGTGGGTATGGTTCTGTCTCCATTTATAGTATATTGAAACATTAGTCTGACACTCTACAAAAGATGAACAAGTATCTTTGATAGCCTACAAAACATTCAAAACTCTTTTATAGAGCATGTATTATACCTTCCTTTTTCCTTGTCTTGTGTGCTTAATCACTATTCCCTTGCATATATGAGATTACTTGTTACTTTTATCATTTTTATTGTATTCCAATTCATTATGTATACTATGAATGGATAATTTTCTTGGATCCCATTTCATTATGATAATGTTAAATGAACAAATAGAACAAAGTAAAAACTAATGGAAGATGTTTGTATGGATGATTTTGATCGTGATAGTATTGAAACATACAAACCATTTGAATATGAATAATTTGATAGTTATATTGTAAAAAATAGCAATATACATCTTTGTGTAATCCCTTGATCCCTATTCCTTTTGTTCACCTATAGATTCATTCTTGGTTTCTTATATATAACACTCTTTATTACATCCCTTATAAATTATTTTGGATCTCTCTTTTACTACTTATTTTCCCACACATGTAGATTTTTTCTTAGATTATGCTTTATAATCCTCTTTATATACATATCTTGATCTTCAAGTGGACTCCTTAATTACATCTATAGATTAGTCCACAATATCTGATATATAGCCCTCTTTACTTACCTTTTTAGAATCTTCCTTGATCACGTCGATAGTTTCATATATAACACCTACTTCACTATTCACTAAGGATATGACCTTATATCCTATTCATACCTCTTTATCACCTTCTTTTCAAGAAACCATTTTAGATAATAAAGAACCTAAAAATCTTAATAATCTACTATCTCTTTGGTTACCTCATATTCTTACAAAATTATAACTTTATCCTTGAAAACATTGCTTAATCCTTACATTTTCTAAATCCCTTCATTACCTCCATTCTTATAAAATCACTCCTTATAACCTATGTATTACAAAGTATGATGTTAATCATGAAAATCATCCTCTACCCCTTTGTCCTAAGGACCAATCCCACCCTATTAGTGGTGACATCATATCCTATTTTCATACCATAACTAGCATCCTTACATATCATATGTCTCCTAATACATACTTTTACCTATATTATAAACTGAGAGCATTTCTCCTCCCTATCATGTTTTCAATTATAAATATTACCACTATAGTGGATATGATGAGGATTCATATAATGATTATTATGTATATAATTATGATTATACTATCACTCCTAACCCTATTGTAGATAATTCTTCACTTCTTTTCTCAAGTGATGAGAAAATGCATACATTTTCTCATGATTGTTTTCTTCCTACATGTGACCATGGAAATATTAGTAATTCTCATGTTACATCTCATATTTTTCATATCCACACTAACTAAACATTGAAGAGTAATAAATATCTAAAACCAACCATCTATATGAAAGAGTTTCTTCCTAAGCATACTTTTTCCATCTATAATAGTGTTCCTATGGATAATATTAACAATATAATTCAACCCTTAAACAATCCTCTTAAAAATATTAATATGCCCTCCCAAGGGATCATTTTCCTAGTGCATGAAATAAGAGGTTTAAAATAAAAAATATGCCATTTATCCTTTAGATATTAAACCATACCATGCTTGGTTTCATTATAATGGCATTGTTTATAACCTATTATGTGTAATATTTTATACTAAACTTTACTTCCTAACTTCCAAACTTCCATATTAACCATATTTTAAGGAAATTTTTACCCTTAATTTCATCTTAAATCTTTTCATGATTCTATGAGTGGGTATAATGGTATATATTTATTATTATAATTATTCCTTGAAACCTTAACAAGATGTGCACTTTAATAGTTTGAGTCACTTCCTAATGGATCCTTATCCACTTTTCCTGACTTAGAAGAATATTTTTTATTTCATTTCATTAAAAAAATAGTACCTAATACTACTTAATAAAATATACCATCTTTGTACCAAGGTTGAAATGATAAAATATGAGATTATATCTTAAGATTTTAAACTATTATGTATCAATTATTTTTTTAACCCAAATTTATCAAATTAAAATACATGGTTTTTCAAAATATTATTTACCCATGAAAAGATAATCTAATTTATAAGACCCGTGAATCATTCATAGCTCTTTGTTTTGAGGCTTAAGCATTAGAAGAGGAATTAGGTCGTATTATCATTTCTAATCATAACAATGGGGACACTAAAATATATTAAGATAATACCCAATTAAATCCACTTAATCAGAATGACACTTTAAATATTCACTCACATTTATTTTATGCATCATGTTAAATCTAAATCAAATTATGTCAAAATGTAACAAGATGGCAATAACAATTTCCTAGGCTAACTAATTATAAATCCTATCCACATGTAAGAAAATAATAATCTATATTTTTTTATTCCAATGAGTTTGACAACAATATATTCCCTACATTACTACATAAATAATTGATTACTTTATACCCTAATTATTAACATCATCCAAACCAATTAGATAAAATTATAGGAAAACCATTTTGTACTTTCCATGGCATTAATGAACATCATGATAATGATTCCTATGCACTTAGAGGAAAAATAAATTAACTTGATAATAAAGTAGTCATTTTAGTTTTAGAAACTCATTACATAATTAAAAAATATTTTGAAAATTCAAACATTCAAAAACATTCTTTTCAATATCTAAATGATATCAAATAGACAAGTGTTCATCCTAATTTAAAAAAAAAAAATCTATACCCAAGAAATGTCTCAAAATATAAATATTAATGAGCCCACCCAAGTGGGGGTTCTGAAACAAAAATTACAAGTTTATCATAATACTTTGTATAAACATATAATAAATTAGTTAATGCAAACAGAAACAATAAAACTTTTAGATCCATATGTTTTTGCATTCTTATATCCATTCGGTTGGAAAATTGATGTTCCAAATAATTCCAAAGATAACATAATACATTGACGTAATAAAATGAAAAAAGATAAAAAATTTAAATTCACATAATTACTAGATTTGTAACATATATCCATACATAAATTACCCATGAAAATATTTATCATCTGTTCCATCTTGCTATACTATGATTCACACTTTAAGAATTGTTCAAATTCCTCCCACTATTCCTACACTCAAAACCTTACATTTTATTCCACATACTTTGAATTGTAAATTATATTTATTTACATTTAAAATATGTAAACATTATAAATTACAAATATCTATTTAAAAATGTCTTCAATAAATCAGAACTCAAAATATCTATGTATTTTCCCATGTGGCTAGTGTAACACCTTTACATATATCTTTTTTTTTGATATGAAATGGATTTTCATAGGGTATGTTAGTGTGATAAAAGACATAAAATTACATGTTTTCAAATTTGGGCCATATTTTTACTCAACAACCTCTCTAAGTTGGGGACATCTGATCATTTCATATAAACACGTTTATAGGTTTTATTTACTCACAACCTATTTTCCATGATAATCCATACACACTACACATGTATTGTTTGTTACTATGGTTCACAATAAACTATCATACACATACTAATTAAATTATATACTTTATATATGCTTAATTTTTATACTCAATTCTATGATACAATTCACTTTCAATACTTAAAAAATATTTGGATGCTTTCTATAGAAAACTTGTAATATTTTTAATGTTTCATACATAATTCAATGTTATATTCAATTATATTTAATAAAATAAATATAAAAACTTTTTATATGTTCCAATGTTACATCCCTTGAGCTATAATATACTCCTAATAATTACATGCTATTAGTTGATTACATATTTTGTAAATGCTCACATTTTTCTTTTATTTTGAAATAATTAAATTTCAAACTACAACCCTCATCTAAAAAGGGGAAATAATATTGGTCTTAAATTTAATTCAAGAACAAAAAAAAATATTTTCCACTATTAAAATATCAATATGAATCATCATTTACAAGTTATGTGGGAATATGGCTTGCATATGTACCCCACTCTTATAAATACTTGAGCACAAGTACATAAATAGAAATAAAATTAAAAATTTTAAAACATTTACAAAATTTAAATTAGAACTTTATACAATACATGAGGCATGATGCTAATTAATGTTCTCCCTTATTCTCTATCTTTTTAATAATACAATTTTCAATATGTTATAGGTAAATTCTTGAACCATCCATAATAGTGTGATTCTTCATTTTAATCTATACCACATTTGAGCTTAGTGATGATCCATGCCTTGGTTATAATTTAATGAGCCATGTAATGGATCCCACCTCTTAATTTTAGTAATTAATCCAAATATTAGCGTAGTGATGATCCATGTACTAGTTCCACTCTTTTATCTTTGTTATCTTCCATACGGACTTTAGGGCAACTCAACAATTAACATCCTTACTTATTCTCAAATTAGTATTTCTAAGTGAAACATATCCTTATTCTAATCAAACACTTCACTCATTGATGCTTGATCACTCTTGATTTCATAATAGTTTCAAACCTCATGATTTGGTATGGCTATTATTTAGTGACACCTAATGGCCTACCACTCATCCTATTGCCAATTTTAAAATTATTTTTTCTCCCTCGATAGGAAACAAAAATGTTTGAAATAACCTTGTCTCCAGTTTGGCTAACTAATAATGAAAGACACTATAATCATACAAAGTGTGTTTCCACTATCATCTCTCTCTCTCTCTCTCTCTATATATATATATATATATATATATATACATATATATATATATATACATATATATATATATATACATATATATATATATATATATATACATATATATATATATATATAAAATTTACTATAGTGATTTCACTTTATTGCATCACTATACAAATGGGGGTGGTGAGGGGGAAATATAGACATATAAATTTAATATTTATATCAATGAAAATGTTTATTCTTAATATCCTTATCTTACTGGGTATTTTACAATTTCATTAACCATAATCATTAAAATATCCTTCATTAATCTTACAAGTGCTAAAATAATAGTATGAAAACATCCCAATTTCATTTATATTCATCCATATTATATTCAAATATCATTGAAGCTAATTTCCTAAGATTATGAAATTATGGGACAAGTTCACACTATGAGGATAGGTCTATAGTGTATATATAACCACTATTGTGCTCTTGTCCTCTTACATCCAACAAACACTTTTTAAATTTGAGATGTTGAATAATGACTATCTCAAAAAAATTATAAAACCAAATAGTGAAAATAAATAAAAATATCATCATATAAAATCACATCAAACCGTCTCAATTCATTACCTATAAATCATATAAAAATCTAATTTTGAAAACATTCTACATTTAGCAAAAGGGCATTACTCTTTGTAAGTTCAATTTTGTTGCTTTACTAGTCATAGGCAAAGTTTATCATTTTTTTTTGGTCAATTCCATTCATTGTCAATAATTATAGTCAAGATTATAGTAACATTCATCAAATATTTATTACTTTCCTTAAAAGGGAAAACTACATCAGCCTATTGTCCTTTAGGATATGTAGGAAACACTCAATAAAAAGGGTTTTTTTTAGCATAGATTAACCATTACCATTTCTACCTTTTTTTTTACCTTTAACATTTGATATTTTTTGTGCACCTTGTTAAGGAAAAGGAAATCAATTTTATAGGTCTTTCATGTATTATGTTAACCTACCTAATGATTTACAAAACCCTTTTAGGAAACCATGAGATCTCAAATTTTAAACTATTATTTAAAGTAAACATGGATAATGTACTGAAAATGGACATATCCACATTATGGACCAACACCTAGAGTGAAATTGCATCTAGACTCATCCTTCACAATGTATATTATCCCTATATATTATAAAATTATTATTTGTATGGAGATATAATATAGATATTGATCTGATCAGGTCTATATCATCATATTGTCTTCAAAGTGAGTTTAAAATTTGACTTCAAGTTAAGTATATGTTTATCATTTCAGTTTACTATTATAAAATAATTTGGGTTTTAATTAATTTAATTTTATTGTAATATATTTTCAATAGTTTATTTGTTATTAATTGATCGATTGAAATTAACTATAGAGTAAACAAATAGTACATAGAACCTCAAGGTAATTTTTTCTCTTCTTTCATTTTCCCAAAGATAGTCAACATAGACCACCACCATTATTTAAATTATATAATATAAAATATTTTTCATGTTCCTCTAATAGGTTTCCTAAGAATGTTTAAGTTTGAAATACATGAAAATGTAGTATAATGTTCCCCAAGGAGTAGTGAAGGAGGACTTGCTTTGGTCTTCCACTAGAATTTTAATATTAGTATATTCTTAGAATCCATCCATGATGAAAAACAACTTATATCTAGTTGTATCATCTATGATGATTTTTATGGAAGCTAGAGGAAAATATTAGTTTTGACATGCTTTATTGTTATCTCTAGAGTTTATGAAAATCTTAATGTTACTATTTATTTTGAGGATGAGGATGATATTTTATAACCACTTAATGTAGTCCATGGGTTTAATAAAACCTAAGTTTAGTATTTTTATGTACTATTATTTTATCATCAAAAATTAATTTATTTTAACAATCCTAACCTATTTATTAACACATTTTATAGTTTTCATAGTGACTAGGTTGTGCACCAGAAACCTTAGGCTAAATTCATGTCATGTTTGAATACAAAAATGTAAAAACATTAAATAATTATGTGAGTAAAACATTATTATATTATTCCTCATAATATGTCATAGAATATACAAGATTAATAATTTTTTACTTCCCTTCAGTCTTAATGTTAATGTTGATGGCTTTCTATGAGGGATGTATTCCCTTCTGCAAATTCTTGTAGGATAGGATAATATGAAAACCTTCACCATCTACCTCAAATACCTCATTATATTCATCAAAATAATAATAATTATAAAATTTTAAATATGAATAACATTATCCCATTCTAAAAGTATAATAGGAATCAAAATTAAGCATGAAATCCTCATTATTATGTGATGAGAGGAGGCAATTTCAAAATCATAAGAAATATAAAATTTTCTCATCTTTATCTATAAAGTTTAGGAAAATATGGACACCTTATTTTAAATTGGTTATAACTTGAATTATTTATTATATGTTATAAAATTATTTAAGGTCTTATAGGTAACAAAATTTTAGATTTTTAGATTGCATTATGAGGTAAAACTGGAAGAGGAAGTGAGCATTAAATCAATCAGTTGGTTTCTCTCCATATGCATAGCTTATATGTAAATAAAATAAATTTATTTGGTGACTTAGAGAATAGTATTTTTATGAATTTATAAATGGTTAACCTTAGTTTGATAATTATATAAGACCTTATTAGTCACAAACTATGTGTGACCTTGAGTGTTGAGATTATTGAAACCAAAACTCCCAACATGAGAATTCCTAAAAATAAGGATTTGTATTTCACCCCATTTTTGGTGCATTCAAAATAAAGCTTAATTATAAACCTAGGGTAAATGATAATGTTTATTTCCCTCATGTTTGAATGAAACTTTTCCCTATTGTAATGCAACATCCTTTGATCAATTGAAGAAGAAAAATAATAATGTTTTTCATAGAGTGTCTATTGGTTTTTATAAATTTGAATCATACACAAATCTTGACATAACTCATTTTCAGAAGTAACAAACAACTCATATTCCACCTTCACCTCTACAAGAAATATTAGATTATTTTTGCTTGACATTTTAAGGTAAAAATATAAAATGTGGTCAATGGTATCATATTTTAAGTAAGGTAAAACTATTGATTTAAATTCATTCCTTTTAAAAAAAAACTCCACCTTGTCAAACTATAAAATTACATCCATTCTAGATTAGTTTACACCTTTGGGGAAAATTCTTGTATTAATTATGTAAGACGCATCTTAATTTTAAAACATTGAGAAAATATCCATCTAACATCCATTTTTATTTCCACCACATGTAGGGTTGTTGCATATAATAATTTTTATTTTATGTTTTTATTGTTGGTCATATAATAACCTACAGCATTTAGTATCACCCAAAAATATTTTAACTATAAAACATACATATTTTTTTTTATTACACCAAAATGTTTAATAACATCTAACTTTACATGGATATATTTCATAGTATGTGTATTAGAGTAAGATTTTAAATCAAAATTAAATAACACCAATGAACATTTAATTTACCAAAGTTTCAATCTAGAATCCTATCTTAATCTCAAAAATGAACAAGGTAGATAAATTAAAAGCAAATTAGAAATAGAATTTAAGTTATTTTATCATAACTTTTACTCCAATTTATCTCCAATGTGCATAAGATGATCTAAGACAAACTTTGAAAAATTGATTCTTAATATTGAAATGCTTATAGATTAGCTCAATACTATGATTGCAATGAATGCTTGGGGGATGATTTGAGAAACATAACATGAGAAATCAAATTCATCTTACGTATATGGATAAAGGCATGGGTTATATAGAAGTTGATAGGAAAGAATTATGGAAGAAATTAAGATTTGGAGGGCTTGATCAAGGGCCATGGTTTTTTCAAGTAATTATAAGTTCCTTGGTGGGGTGAAGTATTAATTGAACCAATGAATTAAAAAATAATTTCTAAAATTATAAGGCATGAGTTAGTGCCTCTAGGTAGATTAAGAGGTTATAGATCTGGTTACGTGGAGTTAATGGCACCGTGCGTTTAGGGAAGGGATTTGTAGGAATGTTGGTTGGAAGTAGTTAGGATTTTCAGAATTTAAAATTCCAAAATGGGCATGGTATATGTTTGATAATTAAAAAGGCTATAATAGATGTGTATAAATAATAAATGGAAGAAATAAAGGTTAGGGTGATAAATATAATTGAAAAATGGGTTAGGGGAGAACTATAATATATGAATTGTGAATTATTAAATGAAATGGATGAAGTGTAGATAATTTGAGGGGATATAAATTTGTAATTAGACATGAATTAGTTACAGAGATTAAGTGAGAAGAAATGAGCTTATACATTTTCCCCTTATTTGAATGTTCATAATGAGTGGAATATGATTAATGGTCTTTCAAATAAATAAAAATAATTTTATAAATTAGTGAGTGGTATTAGTTAACATGGTGATAAATGAGTGGTTTTAGTGAACATGATGAATCTCCCTCGAGGGGACATGCATTAAGACAGGAGATGGATGGCCTCTTGAAAGAGGAAACAATGTGAGGGATGAATTGAAGAAATATGGGATATGTTAGTTGGGATATATATGAAATTAAAAATAATAGCAAGTTTATTAATGACCTAAAAATATATGATTCCTTATGCAAAGACATATGTAAGGAAGCAAAATAATGGTGTAATATTTATCAACTCATCCCAAATAGGAACCAACCACAATGGCATAAAGTTAAGAGAATTGGATGTATTATTTTGAAATATCTAAGGTAAGGAAACATGCCAAAGAGAGCGTTCAGGTGAAGACAATGGTGCTACAATAGTTTAATTGTCCCAAATGGTAACCAGTCATTATGAGATGATAAAAGATCACAACGTTTTGATGTATCCTAGGCAAGGAAACATGTTGTGGATAACTTATGGATAAATAAAATAAAGAAGGCCATGAACTTTTGATGTATCTAAGTCAAGGGGAACCTTCAAAGGATAATTATACACTCAAAAAGGATGATGACTAGATTAAATATATAACATTGTACCTCAAAACATTTGTCAAATGGTGATAAATTAAATGGTAAGTTGAAATAAGGATTCAACTAACTAGAAGGTGAAGGAGGATGAATGGAGATAAGTGAATAAGATATCCTAGGGCATGTGGAAGTGTCTATGCACTTCCTCCATAGTTTTAAGAAACTTTAGGCCAATGTGGTAGTGTTTAACAATAATTTAGAGAGGAAAACAAGTCATAATAAGGATAATGATGTGAAACTAAGTGTGAATAGTTAGTATTTTTATAGGGATAGAGAAAGGGGATTAGAATAATTAATATAAAAAATAGTTTTAGAATAATTAAAAAGGACAAGAATGATTA
>JARHVA010010556.1:0-40000 GCA_037957365.1 Torreya grandis | reverse complement strand
AAGGTATGCATATATGTCATGGTGATAGGTCAAATTTGGATCAAAAATATTGTAGACCTATTGATATTTCATCATATTATAGGTGGGTGAATTTTTTTTCTCTAACTATTAAGTGACCTTTATGCATTTCAAGAGTCAGTTCCAACAATGATATGATAGTCACCATTGCATCGACAGACATGCTACTGCCCCTAAGAACTTGTTAAAAATATATAGACCGAAAGTGTGTTTTAAAAGTGTCAATATATATATATATATATGTATGTATGTATGTATATATATATATATGTATGTATGTGTATATATATATATATATATATGTATGTATGTATGTATGTATATATATATGTATGTATATATATATATGTATGTATATATATATATATATATATGTGTGTGTGTGTGTGTGTGTGTGTATATATATTGGATCAACATATCTTCTATTTTCTAAAATTCATTATTGACTTAGATTATTATCAACATAGAGTTTCCATAGAATTATAGATGTTAAATTTTTCAATAACATGCTAACTGAAGTCCTGGTATTAGAACCTCATACTCAGCATTATTATTTGTAAAAGGAAAGGGTATACTAAAATCCTTAGGGTTAAAATCACCTTATGGTGTGAGCAATAAAATTCCAATTCCCAAACTATTTATGATAAAGGAACTATCAAAGTATAGATTCTAAGAGGGTGAATTTACAGTTGGCATAACTAATTCATATCAAAATGTTGGTACTAATGGTAATGAATTAAATAAAGGATATACAACTAATTGATATACTAATATTTGAAATTTTATATCCTTTTAATTCACATATTTTATGTCAAATTCACTTAAGATAATAATACGTTTGGCCATCCATCTAGTGAGAGCTAATTTAGATAACAAGTACTTAAGAGGATCAATTTATTCAATGAACTTCACTTAATTATTGAGCATGTAATGGAAAAATTTATAAGAATCAAATATAAATGTGAGACATGACATTTATATTAGATTATATTTAAGCTCAAATGATATTAGGTTCCTACTAATATAATATATGGCCATCCACTTTCAATTTTCATCATGGTTATCTAATAAATCTATTAAAGCATTTATAGTAGCACATATGTATAGGATTAAAGTTTTGATAGGTTTTGTAGGTGTAAGTACCAATTATTTTAATATATATTATTTTACTTATTAAAATTATTATTTTAAAATAATGACTCCATTGGCACTGAGCTCCCATCTCCAAAATATGATTAAAATGTTGACATTTATCTATGAGCTTAGAATTGAAAACACTAATGAGCTATAACTTTCCTTAAAGGATACATAATCACTTAGGATTCTTATGTGGAATAATATTTATGATTACTTTGACTGTGGTTGGATCCAATTTGATGCCTCATCAAAAATACATAAACCCTAACAACTTCCCTAATGTGACTCCAAACACACATTTTAGGGTTTAGTCAGACCTTATACTCTCTTAGAATTTCAAATAGTTTTTGTAGGTTATTAGGATGTTCATACAATGTTTTAGATTTTCCAAAGATATCATTGATATAATATTCCATTATATCATGCATCATGTCTTGGAATATAATAGTCACATTTCTTTTGTAAGTGGCATTATAATTTGTAAGTCCAAAAGACATTACTTAATAATAGAAAGTGACACATATCATACTAAGGGTAGTTTTGTGTTGATCCTTTGGTGTGATTATTATTTGATTATAACTAGAGAATATATCCATGAGAGACAACATCTCATCCATTTTTAGAGTCCATCATCGTATCTATATCTGGAAGTCAAAAGATAGCTTTTAGATAAGCCTTGCTAATATCCTAGAAGATAGTGAAAATGTCAATTCCTATATTTTTTTTTCTAACATGGATAACATTTTAGGTCCAATTATAAAAGTCAAATGGTCATGTAAATATAGCTTCTAAATTTATTTTATATTTCTTCATTGACTATTAGTACCACCTTGGAGTGCATATTTTTATGTTTTTTCTTGAAGGGTTGTGCATTAGGATCAATAAATCGATGATGAAAAACTAAGGTAGGATTAAGGCATGGCATATTAGCATAACACTGAGAAAATATATCAGGGTATAATATGGAATGCTTTCAGTGTTGGTTTATTATAGACTATGATCTGGTCCTTCCATCATTTGGAAATTATAGATGTACTTCAAATCTCCAGTTATTGTGACTTCCATTTTAGAATGTGATAACTTGAGACATTACTAGAGTGTTGAGGGAATAAACCTCATCTCATGAATTCATTCCCAACACATAATAATTTTATATAGGAGATAAAATATGATGGTATGGATAAGGGTTTGATGGAGTAAAAAACCCACTATGATGGGGACATAGGTAGTTACTATTGATTAACATTCATTGTCATCATATACTTTAATTATGATCATATTGGGTCTTAATGAGTGCTCAAAATATCCCAATTTCTAAATCAAATTTACTTTTAAAATATTAATAGCAGATCCTCTATCTATAAGGATGCAAAATATCTTATAATTATCAATAACCGCCTATATATAAAGGGGGTAATTATGATTAGGGCCAATTGGTGGCATGTCCTAAGGGTTAAGGGCTTGGAACTGACCAACATCAATTTATATATTTATTTAACTTTATGAAATACCTTATTTAGGATTTCAAGGTGGACATATGAAGATTAGAGAATATCCATAATAGAGATTTACACAAGGGTTTTCTCAAACTAGTAAATAAGCTCATAATTGCATTTTGGAGTTATGGATGGAGTTTTGGAAATTTTGAGCTCTGGTTAATATTTTTGAGGTGGGGCCTTATGAGGTGCCCTAGGGATACCGATGTTTCCATGTCTAGTAGTGGTATCATAATCAGAAGATGCTCCTTTGAATTTGAGGACTGGTCATGGTAGAACTAAGGGATTTTTAGGTGTTTTGTCCCTGATCTTGATGGTAGAAATGTGATGATTATATATATAAGGAGTATGATGTTATTCAACATGATAGGAAGAGGATGATTGACATAATTCCATATATTCACATTTATATCATTGGTCATCTTTAGGGAAGGGGTCTTAATATATACCCAATTGATATTTTTTGAAAATAGGGGAAGTATCACCTTTGACTTATATCTCCCCTTTCTCAATCAAATAGTTAATAGAGTTTATTATTTGTATTCATGTATGTGTATAATTCCATTTGACCCTATGATAATGATAATATTCATCCTCTTTAAACCACTTATGATTTGGTTTGTTCTCATCTAAGGTTTTAATCTCAATCAATGTAATAATGTTGGCAGCTATCATTTTTTTCAAGACATTTTCAACTAGTTCCCCAGGATAATTATAATGTTAATTCCTTATTTTCATTCTTGCTTTCCCTTGTGTAATGGATATATTATAATAATTATAAGGTTTATATGTAAAGTCTAAATTTTGGATTTTTGGACATGTTTAAAATTAGTCACACCGTCTCCAACAACACATTTATTTTTGTTGAAGAGCTTGGGATTGTTAAAATGGGTATTATTATGATAATTAAGATAATATAGATTGATGACCCCTTATCAACCAAGGATTTTTCAATCTAGATCCCCTTTTATATTATTTATTTAAATATAGTAGCATAATGGAGGTTTTTCTTGTGAGCCAATTATAAATTATTATTATTCATGAAGATGTTTGTCAATTCCTTTTCAATGATAGAATAATGGAAGTGACTAGCCAAGACAGGCTAACATTTCAGGAAAGACTCCAAACATTTTCCATTATTTTTTTAGAATTATAGATGTCTATCATAGTTATGTCATGTTCCACATGATAAGAGAAGTGTCTTACAATTTTCTTAGAAAAATCCTTGAAGGATGAAATTGACCCTTTTATCAAGTTTGTGAACCATTCTAAGACATGTCCTCCAATAATTCCAGGGAATAATTGAAGCATGTATGCATAACTATAGGTGACCTCATGACATGTTATTAATAATTCTTGAACATGGTTACATGAATATCCCTTTGACCTATATTTTACAAACTTGAGTGGATCAAAATGAGTCTAAAAGGTAAATTGAAGAATGCTCTAGTCTAATGGGTAAGAATAAAATTCTTCATATTTTCACTTTAGATTGTGCTCACAAATCAATATTTTTAAGAGCCTATTTCATGGATTTCCATTCATTATAAAAATTAGGATCTATTAAAGGACATAAATTTGGTGTAGGATTTGGTTTGGGTTTGTATAAATCTTTGTTGATGTTAGACAAGGGGGTTTTTACACGTAATTTTGGTGAAAAAGGCTTATATTCTTATAAATTAATTTAGGAGGCTAAAGCATTGACTTGTTGGTGTTATGCCATAACACACATACACCCCCCATTTTAAAATATCAAATAAGGACCCATCATTGTTTAAGACCCATATTTGGGGACCCTGTAAACCTTAAAGCTATAGAATATGATGTTGTTCATGAAAATTCTAAGTTTATTTCTATGATTCTAAATTTATAGGAGCTTAAATAATGAAAATCGAAGTTTGAAAAAATCATTTTGAGTTGTTTGGAAAGTTGGGTTTTCATGAGTTATTTCCAAAAATTGTGATATGATTTATCATCTAATGATTCTAATATATTTTTCATTCTAGTTTTACCACATGTTCTATATGCTTGTAGGACTAATGATAAAATACCAATTTTTCACCCATGATCGAGCCTCACCTTCATTGCATAATTTTATGATAGGTGGTATTATAATATCAACTGGAGCCTTAAAATTGCAAAGAAAAATAAAAGTGTTCGAAGTCCCAAAGCTATGAAAACATGCCAAATGGTGCATTCTCATGAACTTAGGAAATCAAAGACTTTATAAAATTTTCAATCAACTAAGATGTCCAAACTCCTAGAGTTTAATGGTTTTAAGCTTATGTGGTTTTAAACATTTAACACTCAACATATTTTCATCAAATAGAATCATAAAAGGATTAGCATAGTATGATGTTTCATAGTGTAATGTTGTTGATATTTTATAGTTATAAGCATTTAACACTTGGCACATTTTAGTTCAAACACAACATTGAATGTATAACATAAAAGTAAAGAATTCGATGGCCTCATGGCCCTAAGTCTTCAAGCTGTTGAATCTTTGAGATCATGCCACATACTGTAATTATGTTTCCCATAGCCTTCATAGACATACATACTTCTAATATAAAAGTAATCGATATTTGATCTTATGATTTCACTTAGACCCAATATTTCTCCATGTCACTCAATCACTTAACTCATGACCCAACAGAATATGAAACATACCTAAAAATCTAAAATGCTAGATGAATGAAGATAAAAAAAAGTGTCATAATATGAAGGGATTAAAACCAACGTATGCATAAACAAGGTTGAAAATAAATTAAAATAACTAGTGAATGAGTAAGTATTATCTCTCTCAAATAGAATTGATACGCATGTAAATTTAAGAAATTATTACCATTTAGAAAGTAAATGAACATACAAAACCTAACTAGCAAATTCAAATTAAAATGGGAATTAAATAAAAATGTCTTTATTCACATTGAAGACACATAAATGCATTCAATACTTAGACTTTAGAATTATATATACAAAATCTATGCAAATGATATTCATTTTTCCATTACTCTCTTGATCAAACATTGTAATTTTGAGCCCTCAAGAATCTGAGAAGCTCTATGTTTTTTAGTGATCTTAAAAGAACAAACCTAAAAATTTATAGGGAAACTTACATCATTCAAGTTTAAATAATGGCATCCTCTTAAAAATAGGGTCATCCTCAAATCCCTTCCTCATACTTATTTTCTAGAGGGTATGAATACATAACTTGTTTCATAAGAGTGCCCTAGACTTCAAATTTTATCATTACTCAATATTGTGGGATGAAGTGGAATCTATGAAAATATATTTTATATAATATCATATTTCAATAGATTGAAAATAATCATATGTATCCTATTCCCCATTATAGTATAATGCCTTTATCAAATAACATTAAAAATAGAGGTACTACACTACATGGATCTAATAAGGTGTTCATTTATGAATGGAACATTTTCTAGGGATAATTTACGTAATATGAAGAGCAAAAACAAAGTTTATTACATTTATAGTAGGGAATTTGATATGTATCTTATACTTATGGTCCTTAAGAAATTATATAGCCAAGTCTCAACCAATGTTTAGTTCAAGGAAATTTGAAGCAATGGTTGATCAAGGATAGATGATGGACTTGAAGGGGGGATTTCATACCATTGTATCATCAAATTTAGACCAAGAATTTGGATATTTGTGGCTCTCCTAAACTAATTATATGGTTTTTACAGCATTATATATGTATAATTTGAGTAGGTGCCATTATTAGACCTTCTTTTATCATATGATAAGGTAGTTCCCCTCAGAGAGATCATAAGTGTCAGACATAAGACATAAATGTTATATTTTGATCAAAGGGTAGATGATAGTAATATATACATGATGTCATTTTTATTGGATTTAATATTAGTAATAATTCATAAAAATCATGGGAAATTATGGGAACCCTCAAAAAAATACTTATAAAATACAATTAGTGAAGATTTATCTTTTATGTTCATATACAAGTTCAAAAACAAAATACAAAGGATATATGACAAGGTGTATCCTCAAGTGCTCCAAGAAATTCATGGCACTTCGATGTCTACATTAATTGATAACCTAACAAGGAACCTTCAAAAAATGGAAGACTACTAGTATTACCTTGATGTCATTATCGTTAGGATAGAAGGTACACAAACATATCCATTATTACTGTCACACCATATCATAAATAAAATTACAAATAAAGAAATAATATATCAAATTTGGACTAACATTGATGAAGAAATTAGACAAAAGCACTAAGATTATTACTTTAAAATGCCTTTGAGTCTAGGACAACTACAATATGTGATTAGGTCTCATTTCATCCAAGTTGACAAGGCTAGGAATTATTAAAATCTAAAAGTGGCACCATTCATGGAATGGGATCCCAGGAATAATATAAGGGCATACCTCCAATATATTAATGAGATTAAAAATGTGAACATTTCATAGTCACTATGAATACAATCATGATGATGTCTTTATGATGCATTACATGACATGGAGATATAGACAAAGATGAGGAATATGCCTATGTTTATGATGTTGAATTAATGCCTTCAATATGATATTTAAGTTACATAATAGAAGGTACAAAACATATGAATCCATCAGTTGCCTCTGTCTAAGTCATAGGATTCATAAGAATAAGATCAACCCTTCTCTTTTATATGGGAGCAAATATAATTTCAAATGTGGGATTCAAGTAGCCATAGGGATTATAGAACTTAAATAAGAAGGGAAATTATTAGAGGCATCCCAGGTCTTAAGTTTCCTTCTTCATCTTTATACACTACTTTTACTCAAACAATGGGAACAAATACAACAAAGGATAACTGTAGATCTCCTTTAGATGGATAGAAGAAGATCACTTTTTTTATGACACCTATACCACCCCTTAGAATAGTTACCTAGGTTTGTGTTTATGAGTTTCAATAGGATTATTTATTATCTATTATAATTATTTTTTATTTTCTCACATCTCCTCAGGCAAATCCACCAACATCCACAACCATCAGTGAGGAGAATTCTTCTCAAACTCTCCCTACCATGACCAATCGAATCACCTCTTCCCTAACCACTATTATCATAATAATAACTAATTAAACACCACCTAGACTAATGGTTTCCACTAACATTGTTTATTTAGAAATTTTTCCATCTCATCCACCTTCCATTACCCCATATTCACTTACCAAAGGAAGCTTAAAGATCTTCCCACCTCCTCTAAAGGGAATAATTTATAATAAATGCATCATTTGGTTTTTGCACCATATAAGATTCCCTTGATAATGATGAGAAATAGAAATAAGAATAAGAATAAGAACTTGAGCATGTAATATATTTAATTGAATATATAGATGATGAGGAGGAAGAATATGTAGAAAAAATGAAGGGGTCAGGGTCATAATTCATTGACAACCAACCCTAGATAATGAAAAGATGGAGTTATAAAAGGATAAGGGCATGATATTGGGATTCTTAAAATAAGAAAATTATAATGTAAGAGAGGTAGTTTTTTCCTTGTTTCATTTATTTTCATTGCAAATATTCTAAATATAGACTTTCTTCGTGTTATCCCAAATATTCTTTTGTTTAGTTCTATTAATAAACCCATTATTTATCCTTTTATTCAAATAAAAAGACTAAATAAATGCAAATTTTTTAAATTTAAGGTTAAGTTTTCTACCTATAACCCTAAAATTCCACTAGTCACAAAAAAATAGTTAGTTCAACAACTCTGATTATTGATAGGACCCCATGCTTAACCAAGTTTGTGTTTGAGGTTACTCAAATAAGGGAATAATTAACATAGGAGATAATTATTTACCCTCCTCTCTAGTTATCAATTCAAATGAGTCCATAACTGTCACCATCATAAATAACATCCATCCTATGAATCTTACAACTTTTGTATATAAAGACCAAGGTATATATGAGGCATCCAGAGAACTCATTATCATGGGTAAAGGAAATGCATAATTTAAGGGATGAGAGACAAAATTTGGTATTGACTATGTTCCATATAGTCTCTACCCATTTCAATAAGTAGAGTAGAACCATCCAAAGGGTGATGAAGATGAAGGCAGTGAATTGGAGCACAAGGGAAGAGATAACATTTGAATATAAGGATACTATTTTATCCTTGACAAATAAACCTAAGATGGATCCCAATTATCCCACTGAGTATAATGAGTATTTTTTTGATTTATTGGACACTACTAGTGAGGTTATGAAATAAATGTATTAGATAAGAGTGTAAGTATATAAAATAATACAACATAGATAAACTATACATGATCCTTAATAAATATTTGATGATGTGAAAAGTGTGGATACTAAGATATACAACATTTTGAATAGAATTTGGGTTTTATGAATGGAAAGACAATCCAATATGGAAAATATAACCAAATTTTGGAATCAAATGAAATAAATAAATAAAAGGTTGAATTTCTTTGTTCAATGTTCTAGAACTAGTACATTCAATCAATTAAATTTGATGTCCCCATGCATGAATCTTGGTGATTAATTATGTAATTGAAAGAATGAATGCTTCCCTCAGCTGGCATAACTAGATGAAGATATTATTGGGACTTTTTTAATAATCATGACAGTAATGCCTTCAAAATTTTGGGAGACATGAGGGTCACTAATGTGATCACTTCTACAAGTGAACTAGTTAGTAGACTAACTTTTGAGAACCTTCTCCTGGTAGCTAAAAATAATTTAAAATTAGAAGTTTAAGGTAATTAATACATAAGCAATGAAGCAATTTTACAATTGGTTAATTTTTCTAAAGATAGACAAGCAAGGGTTGAAGTTCTAGGAGCATAATTCAAGATCTCAAAAGATAGATAAATAAGGTTGATGGTAGAGGCTGTCAAACTCTTTAAACCTTCCTTGATCAATCTTAACATCATAAATAAGGAATTCAAGGAATCGCATGCTTTATTTGAGTAAACTAATTCTAAATAAGTAGATTTAGGGTCGATACCAAGAACTCAACAAAATTTTAGTATTTCCACATCAACACAAAATGCTTAAATTTTAAATATTGGTGGTCTTACAAACACTTATGGGCCTATTTTTGATCCCTCATGGGCCTTTAGTGGTTCTTTTAATTTTTGGATCAGTTACTCTACCAACTCTTTAGCTAGTGGTGCCAAATCAACACCTTGATAAAAATAAATATGTATTTTCATGTTATAATTAGATTATATCATTTGGTTGCTAACTTAATTACCTTGATTGTGTATTATATTTTTCCAATTTTTTTAATTTTGAATATAATCATTTCACATGCATCCATGATTTTTGACACATTATTCCTTTTTTGGACTTGTAAATTTAGACAAAGTTTGAGAGATGACGGTTTTGTAATCACAAGCATATATATAGTTGTAACTTCCTATTCCTAAATGGATGAGAATTTTGGCTATTTATATTAATAAAAAATTATGAAATTTTTTGCATGACTTAGCCTTTATGTACAAATATGTATTCTTCTCTAATTTTGTGGATTGTGTAAGACATGATATCAATATAGTATTTTAGTTATTTGATTATGCATGAGTTATATATTTATAATATTCTTATTAATTTTAAGTTTTAATTGATTTGAATGCCTTTTACATGTTTAACCTAATTCCCCTTTGTAGATTTGTAAAAGTAATCTGACAAATGTAGTAACCTTTAGTTATGCATGTCTAAATTTACAGTGTTTTATTTCCCCTTGACTCCTAACTATGTTTGAGTGTTGGAGTGTTGTATTAGATTTCAATAGACATTGGTGTTCATATTCCTTGTATTACTTTAGTTCAATTACTATTCTTGAAAGGTTTCACCTTGTGTGGTCCATGGGCCTCTCTTTTTCCCTTTTTCCCCCTCTTTTTTGAGTTTATTTGATAGTCCCACCCATCTTATTTAAGACCATAATATTTACAGCCAATTTAAATATACATAGGTTCATCCATATCTAACCCATTCATGCTTAACATTTTTTATCATTCATCGCTATTCCACCAAAAGGTTATTATAAAACTAAATACCCTGTAAGTCATGCTTTGGATTGAAATATATTCACTAATTATAAAATGTTAGAGGCTATCTCGTAAATGTCTCTATGGTGTAAATGAAATCAATATCAATAGGTACTTATTCTGGTGTTATAATGAGGTCTTACACCTCCAACTCTATTTCATTGAAAAGTATCACTTGAGTTTTAATAGAATCACCTAAAAGGTTAACAAGGTATACCTAATACAATAACTTGTTATTACTACCTTTGGAATCCCATACAAAATTTAGGTTTGATAAAAGAGTGATAATAAATTCATGGGCCACATTCTTCTCTCCATGTAGATAACCTCATCTTTTATTACTCTCAAAGTCCCAACAACAATTTCCTCCTTAGGCACCAACCTAGCTTAGAGGTCCTTTATCAATGTTACTAGATTTATCCATGTTTTACTTAGAAACACTGAGAAATGAATGCCTTCATTTTCACCCTCAAGAGGAAGGACTATAGAAGAACATATCAAGGCCTTTAAAATAACTTTGGGAATTTTGAATGTAACTTATGAAGATTTGCCCTACAAACTATTTCCTTTCACATTGCAAGATGTGGCCTATGATTGGTTTTTGAGTATTCTAAAAGGTTATATCACATATTGGACCCATTACCAAGATACCTTTACAACATAGCTCAGCTAGGTCACTAGTGTATGTGTTGTTTATCAACATTTTAATACTATTAAGTGGGAGTAAAATGATCCAATTTGATCCTTCAAGACTAGATTTCTAAATAGTATATTAGACTTAAATCTACTTAGCAACTTGAAGAAGTGTTGGTTATTGAGATATACAAGAACACCCTAGACCACATGAGTGTATTTTGTCTCCACATAGCTACCAATTTTGGTACATTTTCTTTGTCTTATACTAAAGCTATCAACATATAAATCTAATTGAATCCTCTATTGTAATACTTATCCCCACTCAATCATGGCCCTATTTACCTAGATTTAAATATGATTCTAAATTCAAACCAAAATATTATGGGACAAAAAGAGAACCATACCTATAATAAAAAACTATTAACCCATGTTTCACCCAATCGACATCTTAGTTTCCTAGAAAAATTATCCCCTAACAACTAAAACATAAATCGATCCCTAATATAGTTAGTATTTCTATAAAATAAGCTACCAATTTTGATTCTATTAAAATAGAATTGGAATCAATTCAATGGATGGTACATAAGTTGAGTAATTAATTTCTAAGAATGTCTAAGCATATGGGGAACACTATAGGTTGTAACACTAATCATAACTTTATATTATAGAGACATAATATAACTTTAAATAGGTCTATAAATAATCAAAAACAATAAGTTACACCCATCAGGAGAGGAAATATGAACATCATGGAAGTAGGCCTTACTAACTAGTGTCATGTTCATAACACTATGTGGTAGGTGAGTTAGCATGCATTGAGTTCTATAAAGCCTTTGAGATATTTCATATGGATATGGATAGGCAAGACATGTTTATAGATCAGGTAGAACCCTCTCCATCTACTAGTTTGGGACACCTAATCATTGATAATGTCTTTGAGACTTATGATTCTCCATTTTTAGATGAAGATGATATTGAGCTAGAAGACAAAAAATATGAGGTCCATGTTTTCTATCAATATCATCAAACAAGGAATAATTATAATCTAAGGAGTAAATATCCATGACTAATTAAATGCCTGAAAATAATAGTGTTACTACTCCAAATCTAAAGGCTAAAAACAATCGAATACCTTAGAAGAGATGTGAAATTTTGAAGACTAAAATAATAGTGTTACTACCCCAAATCTAAAGGCTAAGAACAATCCACTACCTCCTAAGAGAGATGAAATTTTGAAGACTATAGAATTACTTAAGAGAAGAGGGTAAAAATTGTTGAAGATATGAATAAAATAAAGGCTAATATCATCCTATATGAGTTGGCCTAGATTACCAAGTAAAGATAACTACTACTTAAAGTTAGGAATGGGAGAACATTTGATAAATCCAAGACAACTCACATAAATTTCATGGTAAATAAAGACAAACATGAAATATCATTGTTTCTGTTAACTATCAATTTGTGTAGAGAGAATGTGTATAACTGTTTGGTTGACTCTGGTATATCAACCAATGTGATGCTAACAACAACTATAATAATTTGGGATTAACTTCTAACAATTTAAAGAGATTCATCCTTAAATTGGATAAATATTATCTCCCATATGAGTTAAAAACCATGCACATCTAGTTGGCATCTTATCCATGTGAGAAACAAACCATCGATATCTTGCTCATTAACATTCATGAAGCATATGGCTTATTTCTAAGTTGTGATTTATCCCAAATTATAAATGGGTACATGGCCACTAACTTCTTGAACATGTTGCTATCCTCGAAGGGAACATCCATCTATATTTGAGTGAACCAAGAACTCAAAATGAAGTACCTAATCACTAAGTATAATGGCATGAATGAAAAGGAAGACTTTGTATCTTTTCATGTATGTGTGTACACATTTACAACTAGACATGGAAAAACATTACATGAACAAGAATTTGAAGGTCCTTATCAACTATGGACTCTTTGTTTTGATGGAAATAGGTCAAAATAAGGTTTATGCATTGGTTAATTGAGATGAAAATTAGTATTTAGATGTTTACACATTATAGTTCACATGCACCAATATAGAGTTGAGTATGGTTCTCTAATCATTGGCCTCTAGTTTAAATTGAAGCACAATGTCAAAAAATTATAGAAATTTAGACACTTAGAACTAGTTGTCAACCAAATCATGAATAAATATAAGTGCAAACTCACCTATTTAAATAAGTATAAACACTGATGATGGGAACTGATTAAGTATTTTGAGGTGTTCATCATAAAATCCATCCCAATAGAGAAAAACTAGACAGTAGACTCATTAGTATGTTTAGATAATAATTTGTCACCTCTCCAAGGTGAAAAATGTATAAATTCTCATTAGAGCTCATTCCTTATCCATCCATTCTAGATAATGTGGACCATTTCTAGGTTTTAAATATGATTAGCAGATCATCTAAATCACCAATAATTCTAGAGACTTTGAGTCTCAACTCATAGATGAGAAGGATGTTGAGACCATGTAAATTGACTATCTATGAGATGATGATGTCCTAAAAATAAATTATAACTATATAACCTTGGGGATGTATTCCTTAAGGATATATTTTGATGTAGATCCACAATATCAAAATTAGAAGGAACCTTAAACATCTTAATCATATTTTACCAAAGAGAATCTAGGCATTGACTAGTATTCTCAATTTATGAACATTGGACTGAGTTGTAGTAAAAGTGAGAAATGTAAAGTGAATAATATGACAGAAGATTATAAGGACATGATTTCTTGGACATACAAATATTTAAAAGTCTTTGACACCAGGTTGTCACATATACTATTCCATTAAATATATATCATAAGCCTTTCAAGAAAAGATAGATCCCAATGAATCCAATTATGAAACATATAATTCAAATAAAAGTAAATAAGCCAGTAGATTCTGAGATTATCTTCCCAATCAGGTATTCAACCTAGGTAACTAATCTAGTACAAGTCATGAAGATAAGTGGAGAAATCAAAATTTATGTGGACTTTAGAAATATGAATACGACATCAGAGAAATATAATTACCCTTTACCTTATTTGGATGAAGTAATTCAGATAATGAGTGGATTTGAGATTATGTTCTTCCTGGATGGATTCTTTTTCTATAATCTAGTGTTGGTAGAAGTGAAAGATATAATGAAAACTATCTTTAATACCAAGTGGATATTTAATGCATATAAAAGAATGCAAATTAGCCTAGTTAATGTAAGAGTAACCTTCAAGAGGGCCATGGAAATTTTTTTCTAGGGACTCTTTTTAGTGAAACATCTCTAAATGGATGATATGATAGTAAATTCCAAGAATAAAATTGATCATGTAGATCATTTATAGAAAGTGTTTGGCATATGTATAAGGTACGGATTATCACTTAATCCAAATAAGAACATTTTTTGAGTTATCAAAGGGAAATTATTGGGCCATATCACTGCTAAAGATGGGACTTCTATTGACTCTAATCAATTTCAAGCTATTTCCAAGTTGACACCTCTCAATAGCAGAAAGGAATTCAAATCCTTCTTTGGTAAGATAAACTTGTGCAAAAATTCATTTCCATATTTGTAGAGATTGTTAAACCATTATATGCCATGCTAGATAAAGACAGTATAATAGAATAGATGATATAATCTTTGAAATATTTACAAAACATCAAGACTACCATTTTTGAAGTGTTAATTTTTATCAGTTCAAGTTTTAGTAAGGATTTATATCTCTACTCATTTTATTTAAAGCATACTATTGTTTAAAAACTAACACAAAAGGTGGAAGATAGTGGGTATCACATTACCTTCATGAGCACCAATCTGGAGGATGTATAGTTGAAATAATCCATGATTGATAAACATATATGCCTTGATCAAAGATATAAATAAATTCAAACATTATACTCTAAACAACAAAACATTCGCTACTATTTTAGACCAAGTTATCAATATCAGTCTTGGTCAAAATGAGTTGGGTGAAATAAAAGGCAAATAGATGGATAAAATTCAAGAGTTTGATCTCAAAAAAAAAAAACCAACCAAGATGGTGATTGGTTAGGGTATTATCTATCTGATGACTAATATTAATGCATGCATTAGTGTTGAACAAATCAATGAGACTAAGGTAACTAGTGTTGAATGGTATACTCATATCATCCATTACCTTCTTATAGGTATGTGCCCTCTAGAATTAAATAAAGAACAAAGAAAAGTATTAAGGCTCTATTATACTCACTACATGATCAATAAATGAGTTATGTACATAAATAATTACAATTGAATCTATTTGAGATGTGTTTCAAATTAAGAATATAAGGATATCATTCATAACTTGAATTAGAAGACTAACAACAAGCACCCCTCAAGTAACATTATAACTCATAAAATGTTGAGGATAGGATACTATTGGCTCATAATCTTACAAGGATGTGTATAGTCATGTTATTACATGCCATGAGTGCTAGGTGTTTGGGAAAAGAGAAGTGAAAATTTCAATTCCTTTAGAACCATTCATTGAAGAATGCCCTTTTACCTAATGGGATCTTGATTTTATGTGATGATAAACCCTAATTCCTCAATAGAGCATAAGTTCACCCTCACAACTACCAACTATTATACTATATGGATATAAGTTTTAAAAAATAATTCTATAAACATTAATGTCATCGAGTTTATAGAAGAAAATATATTGAGCAAGTTTGATAGTCTAATTTCCTTAGTTTATGACAATGCTCCAACTTTTCAATCTTCTAAAGTTAAATAATGGGCCTATGACAATAAAATAAAAATTAAGTTATATTTTAAATAATATCCCTAAGTAAATGAAGTATCTAAGACTAGTAATAATAATATAAGCAATTCCATTAAGAAATCATCACGAGACAAACTAGGAGAATGACATATCTTATTGAAATATGCACTATATGAAGATAGAACTAGGAATAAGCAATCCCTAAATGATTAACCTACTTTTCTAGTGTATAGAAAAAAAAGAGTATTCCTTATTACTCTATATATACCAACATACCAATTCATGCAAGAGTATATTGGTGAAGCTAAAAAGATTCAATATATAACACTTGAGATTGTCTAGTTATAATATGCAAGATCTGAAACACTGCATAGATTCAACAAACATTAAGATATTGATTTTACAAGAGATCCAAGATGAAGGCCTTATATATTTTTAACTTAGTGATATTGTATAGTAAATCACATAAAAAAAGGGGACAACATGATAGATTTACTCCATTATGGACTGGACCATACCAAATATCATAAATCTTAGGTAACAATGCCTTTCAGCTAAAACACCTTCAAGATAATGAGCTTGTTTATAAATTTAATTAAGATTTTTTGAATCACTACTATATATATGATCCAATTGGATAAACATTAGACTAAATTATAAATAGATATTTACTCTCAAAGTGGATTAGATTTCTTGATTCCTAGATTAGGGTTCCTTCTTTCTATGTTTTTCTTTCAATAGATTAGTTGTTGCCTTCTAAATTAGATATATTACTATATATAATAGGTTTTATTCTTTATAAATTTTGATTTTAGTAGATTATTCTTTATACTTTCTAGGTTAGTTTCTTAAATTACAAATCAAATTGATCAATTTCCTATATTGAAGTCACAAAATGTATGCCAAAAATAATGGGACAATGTATAAAAAATACAAATAGTGTTCATAGGTATCTATTCTAATAGTACCAAATGGTTTAGGATAAAGTTTTGTATCATGACATGGTTGAGTTATATTCAGATTGAATGAGTTTATTGTACCTTTGGGATCTATTATGATATAATCATGCAAATTTTAGAAATAGTTTCATTTTCAAAGGTTAATTATGTAATAACATATTATAACTTGGATGAGAAATAATATACATAGAACTAGAAATACACTAGAAGGGATGTATTAATAAAAATGAGTTTTATTATGCATACACAAAACTAATGGTGGTTCCCTAACCCTCTTATATATATATTTTTTAGAAAAAAACATCATACAAACTGATAGAGGATGGATAATTCAATAAATCTATACCATAGGTATGGACACCTAGATGGAACTAGAGCAAAGCTTTGGGAGGAATCATAGGTATCTTAATTTGGGTTATGGATGCTTAGATTTTAATAAAGATATAACAAATATTTATTTACTATTTTGTTACAAAATTTTAAAGTCAAAATGAATCCTATACTAGTTATCCAAAACTTGGTCAAAACTTTCATGATAAGAAGGAATTAAATTTACAAGAATCACATGCTCAGGCCTATGGAACGAAAGGTTTAGTTTTCATGAGGAATTATGATTTAATTTTAATTTTTGATCTATTTTTTAGTCTAGATAGGGCTAAATTCTATTATGCTACATTGTTAAAATTCTAGGTTCTAAAAAAAATCAAGAATATTTTTGCTTGAGTCATTATGTGTTATGCCCTAACACACACAACTCATTTTAAAATTTTAAAAGGTGACCCATCATTGTTTAATGACTATATTTGGTGACCATATATACCTTAAAGGTCCATAATGTGATGTTATGCAAATTTTGAGGTTATTTATTCAATTCTAAATTTATAGAAGCTTGAATTATGAAAATAAAAGATTGAATAATCATTTTGAATTTTTTTTAACCTTGGTTTTTCATGAGTTATTTTTAAAATTGATTATTTGATTTATCAACTCATATTAATAATATATTTTTCCTCGTAGTTTTCCTTCATATTCTATATGATTGTAGGACTATCCATAAAATACTTTTTATTCACCCATGATCATGCCTCACCTTTAATACATGGGATTATGAAAGGTGGTCCTATCGCATCAAGTAAAGCCTTAAAAATTAAAAATAAATCCTGGTGTTCTGAGTCCTCTAGATATGAAACCATGCCAAGTGGTACCTTTTCATGAACTTAAAAACATAGAGATTTTAAAAAATTATTAATCAGCTAATAGGTCTACACTTACATTATTATGATAATTACACACTAGTCATATTTTCATCAACCAAAACACTGAAAGGATTAACACAATCTAATGATTCATAGTTTAATGGTATTGACATTCCAGATTTTTGAGTGTTTGACACTTGTCACATGTTTGTTCAAACATAACCTTTGAATTATAAAATAAAAATCACTGGTTCAATGGCCCCATGGACCTAAGTATTTGAGTCTATATATCTATGAGATCATGCCACGTGTTGGCATTCCATTACTAAGATACCTCAAGGACATACATATTTCTAATCTACATGTGGCCATGACACTAACTTTTTGATTTTTTATAGGCTCAAGATTGCTCCACATGCCTCAATTACATTAACTTGTTACTTAACTCATTACTTAGAAACATACAAAACTGAACTACATATATAAATATCTAGTTGAATGAGTATCTTAAAAGTGTTAAAATATAAAGGAAACATGGGAAAGGCTTGCATAAATAATGTTGACAAAAAATCAAAATAGTTTGTAAACAAAGATATGATAGTTGTCTCGAACAAAATAACTATGCATGTAAAGTAAACTAATTATTACCATTTGGAAAACAAATGAACCAGCCAAAGGTAACTGGTAATTTCAAGTTAAATATAAATAAACAAAAATTACATTATTAGCATTATTGACATACAAATGCATTCAATACATAGAATTTAGAGTGATATATGAAAATTTTATGTGAAAGACATTCATTTTTCACTAAATTCTTGATCAAATGTTATAATTTTGAGCCATTGAGCATCCATGAAGCCCCAATTCTCTCAGTCAACATGAGAGAACAAAATAGTCAATTTACAAGGAGAATTGAAATTTTCAAATTGAAATAATGGCCTCCTCTTCAAAATAAGGTCATCCTTAAATCTCTTTTGTTTAATCATTTATGGGAGGGCATGAATACATGGATACTATGCTTGCGAAGAGTGCCCTAGACTTCAAGTTATAACACTACTCGATGTTATGGGATGAATTGGAATATTTGGAACTATATTCTAAGGAAGATCAAATATAACCATACAAGAATTAATATATAAATGATCCATTTCCCATTAAAGTACAAGGCCTCCACCAAGTAGCATCAAAACCAAAGTTAATGCCCTACATGGGCCTACTAGGAGATTCATTAATGAATAGAACATTTTTGAAGGAGTATTTACACATTAGGAAGAGAAAAACATAGTTTGTTATATTCTTGTAATGGTATTTGATAGGTATCTTAGACTTTTAGTCCCTGAGAATGCATATACCCAAGTCTCAATAGATGTCTAGCTCGAGAAAAATATCATAGAAGGAAAGTTGAGGTAATGATTGGTCAAGAAAAATAGGATAAACCCAAAGGGAGGGATTTAATCCAATTGTATCATCAAATTTAGACCAAAATTAGGATAGTTATGGCTCTCCTAAATGGATTATATGGTTTTGTCAGCATTGCATATGTATTGGTTGAGTGTGTGCCATTTTCAAACATTATGTTAACATGTGGAAAAGTAATGGCCCTAGGAGAGATAAAATTATAAAGAAAGAAATAACATGAACATCTCTACTATTATTGTCATACCATGTCCTAGAAAAAATTATAGAGTAATAAATAACATATCGAATTTGCACCAATGTTTAGGAATAGTTAGTCCAAAAACACATGGGCTAATACATTATAATGGATTTAAGTATTGGAAAAATACAATATGTGATTAGGTTAAATTTCATTCAAGTTGGTAAGTGTGTGAATTATTACAAGTTTAATGTGGCACCATTCATGGAATGGGATCTCATGAAGAAGATAAGAGTACACCTCCAATCCATTAAGGAGAAGCAAAATACAAACATTTCATATGGTCACCAATAATACAATCATGATTCTATCTTTGTGAATGCATCACATGACATAGAGGTATGGAAAATGATGAAGAATAAACTAATATATATGATATGGGATTAATCCATTTAATATTATCTAGAGGTTATATAATAAAAGGCACAAAGGGAATATAGCTAGTAGTGGCCTCTAGTCCATTCATAAGATTCATAGGAGAAATATCAACCCTCCTCTCCTATAGGGGAACAAATATACTTGCAATGAGGGGAGTCAAGAAGTTATAGGAAGTGTGACCATAAAATAAGAATGGAAATTCTTAAAGGCCTCCTAGGTCCTCTATTTCCTTCTTCATCTTTAGACACTACATCTACTCAAG
The DNA here is from genome assembly GCA_037957365.1 of Torreya grandis. Lineage (NCBI taxonomy): Eukaryota > Viridiplantae > Streptophyta > Pinopsida > Cupressales > Taxaceae > Torreya > Torreya grandis. The sequence goes on along the minus strand of JARHVA010010556.1, from coordinate 19,449 downwards.
CCTTAGGAACATCTATAAAAAAATATAAGTCTACATCTCCTTTGGATGGATAGATGAAGGGCACTTTTATTTCGACACCTATACCACCTATTATGATAATTACTTAGGTTAGTCTCCCTAAGTTTCTACATCTTTATTTCTTTACTATTCTAGCTTCTCCTAATTATCCCAAGTCTTCTCTATTAATTTCATCAACCTCCAAAACCATCAATGAGGAGACATATTCTCAAACTCTCCCTATTATGCGCACTCTAACCACCTCTTCCCCCACCACTATTTTCATATAAATCACTCATTCACTACTACTTATAGTAATGCTTTCCACTGTTATTGCTTTGGTTGTTTTACCATCTCCTCCACCTTCCAATCTCCCCATAGTTAGGAAGCCTAAAGATCTTCCCACCTCTTCTAAAGGGAAGTAATTATAATAAAGACCATCAATTGGTATTCCCACCATATAAGAGTCCCTTGATAATGATGAGAAAGATAAATAAGCATAATAAGAGGAGATTAATCATGTAGTATATTTTATTGAGTATTTATATGATGAGGAAGAATAATACATAGAAACAATGAAGGGTTGAGGATCATAATTTAGTTAACAAGAAACCTCAGATGATGAAGAGTGTTACATCACATGTTCCCTATACAATAAATAGGGATCTAGTCAAAAGTTAAACAATGTAAAAACATAATCAATGATGTGTATTTATTATATGATCATGGATTGATCTATTTAAGCTTACTAACATGATTAATTATGTGTGTACCTTTTTGATATAATTTGTCTTATAAGTGTTTTAGACCAAGGGTATGGTCATAAATAATACTATATCATTAGAATGAATGGTTTAAGACATTTATGATCACCGAGCTAGGCATTAGTTTCATTTGAATAAAAGGTTATCATTGGTGTAATATAATTTTTCTTGATTTTATAGTTTCAAAATTATAAACTTATAATTCTAATTCACTTTTAAGTTACATCATGGTCATGCATCTTAGCCTTGTAAAGGACTAAAGTCACTAGTTATATTTGAATATTTGGTTGACATAGGTAAGGGTTAATATCGAGGACCATTTAATTTAGGCATTATATTTTGTTTGTCACTGGAACAACTCATATTTTTATGTTATAAATCCTTTTTAATGAATATTAATAAGGCTATAAGTATATGCAAATATGGATATTTGGTTTCTAAAATATTAAAATCTTTAGCATAAGGTATGCATAGACATTTGTAATGATTAATCTAATTTTTAATAGGCATTATGGGATAAGGCATGACAAAACAAATCTATGTTGTCATAATTAGAAAGGTATTTTATTATGTTAGTCAATTAAAAGTGCATTATGGGAAAAGAAGATTAAAATACCTTTATCGTGTCTTTTCCTTTTTGACCAAGTATGTATTAGGGTTTGATCTCAATTTTGTTAGCCATGGTGGTGTCTGAGGAGAAAATGGGAATCCAATAGTGAATAGGTGGTAGAAAGTAAGGATTATTTATGGCATGATGAGGTTTATTAGAAAGGGTATAATAGAGCTTGGGTAGCTCATCATTTCTAGCTATGGTGAAATCAAGGAGTGTAGGTGAAGAGATATGGTGCCAAACATATATTTTTATAGACACATGTATTCTTATTTGGTTAGAATTATGGTTTTTAAATTTAAAATAAATATAGTAAGATAATGTGTGCAAACCCGCATAATCCTATACCATGGCAAGGTCATTTGGGTATGTGATAGAAAATATTATTTGGCATATAATATGTGATTAGATTTTTGAGAATAGCTTACGTGTATAATCCTACAATAATAATTTTCCTTGTTGCATGGTTATGGATTCAATATCATAACTTATTTATCATAAGTCAATTATGTTAAAAGATCCAAAAATGTTATGAATGGATAATGGAAAATAGTTGTACGATCATTATTCATATCTGAGTATGAAAGCTACTATTTTAATGTTAAATTTCACAAAAAAAATACTATTTGAGATATATTTTATGTTATACTTAGGTTAGATTTGTTTGGCTTATTAATTTCATAGATAATAAATTTATTCCATGCTTAAGAGAACGTGAATGTTTTAGAAAAATGCATGAATAGAGGATGAATGTGAATTGTTTGACAAAATGCTTCAATGGAGGTTGGATTAAAATTGTTTGATAAAATCCATCATAGATGATTTTTGAATTTTTTTTGAATGGTGTTTGTCAAGGTTATATGATTGATTAAACAATTCTTCAACACATTGTTACAATTAGATTATATATTTGTTAATACTAAAATAAAACTTCTACTTTACATTATATGTAGTATAGGGGTTTTACTTCTAGGACAAAAATGCAATATTTGTTACTTGCTCAAAACTTCCATAAACATTATTTATTACTTGGAAATAGTAATGATCAAGAGCCTTGTGAAAATAAATAAATCATTATAATTGTTTTGCAGGGCATGTTTGTTAAAAGCATGGTGATATATATATATATATATATATATATATATATATATATATATATATATATATATATATATATATATATATATATATATATATATATATATAGCAATGATTACTTTGATTGCATTTAATATTTTTTATTTAGTATGATGTTAGGTTAACATCACATTTAAACTTATATTAAAATAGAGGATGTATAGTTACCCTGACATTCACATAATACACCAGAGGATTTGTTAATATAAGTGAAATAATTTATAATGGTCTTGACGTACTTATCAATTAAAGTTGATACTTTACAATAGGTTTAAAAGAATTTAGTTTTGGTTAGTTTGGCTAGTAATTTTCATATATGATAGCCTCTATGAATTTTTTTGAAGATCTTTAGTTTATTCATTTATTTTTAGAGCATTAGCTTGATATGAATGAAGGAATTAATACCTGAAAGGGTTATTTTTTATATGCAACTCATAATATTGTGTGAACATATTTTAATCATAACTCATATGTTTATAGATCCTTGGGTGGGAATATTTATTTACCCTTGAGTATATAAGGATAGTGGGTCAAAACACTTCATTATTCTCTTTTAAAATTTAAAACAAGTTGTAATAATTTTATTACGTAAGAAAAAAATTATAAGATAATTAGTAAAACATATTTTTTTGTAGTTGAGTTTTGACCTCTATTGTATGGTTTCTGTGTTCGTTTTTATTGTAAAATAGTCAATAATAGATGGTATTAATTATTTATACATGTATATATATTTTGGTTTGAAATAATATGAATGTTTCTAATAGGCATAAATTAACATATAAATGTTAACTATTTTGTATAGTTGTAGGAAGTTATTTAAATACAAATTTATGGCTCAAGTTTATCATTTATGTGACACAAGAATGTTGAATTGGTTGTAGATTTTAATTTTATTGAATATTTTATATAGATATATAAAGATATTTACATAAAAATGTATCACTATAGTTTGTCATTTTTGTGAAACAAGAATGTGTAGTTGGTTGTAGCTTATCATTTGATTGGCTAGTTTATATAGCTCTCGCAAGTTCTTTACAGACAACTATTTGGTTGTAGTTTATCATTTGTGTGATAAAAAAATGTTTAGGTTGTTGTATATTATCATTTGAATGATTACCTTATGTAGATTTAGAATTTATTTTACATATAAATGTATGGTTGTATTTTATTGTTTATGTGAGAGCTGAATGTTTAAATGGTTATAGTTTATCATTTGAGTGACTAGATTATATAGTTGTATCAAGTTTTTAACATAAAAATGTATGGTAGTAGTTTATCATTTGTGTGACATAATAAGTTTTAGTTGGTTTTAGTTTATCATTTGAGTGACTAGTTTATATATTTGTCACAAATTTTTTATATACAAATGTATGGTTGTAGTTTATCATTTGTGTGACACAAGAATGTTTAGTTGGACGTATCTTATCATTTGAGTGATTATTTAAAGACCTATTCACTAATTTTGACGTTTTCATAGTTTGTAAATGATTCTAGATACATACTATATTTGAAAAATGCCTAAAATTTTAGGTTTGATTTATTATGTCATGAGGAAGATTGAAACACTAATATTTCATATTCTATCGATTGTGAATGTGTTCTATTTTAAATTTATGATTCACATTCATCTTTTGTCATACACTATTATAATACATGAGTTGAATTTTTTACTGTCATATTGTTGATTCACTATGCATATAATTTTATCTTTCTGTGAAAAGGAATGTACCCATTTTCCTATACATTCAAGTGTTAGTAGGCATAGTCTGATTATTAATAATTCATCAAATTGTAATAATAGATAAATGCATATTATATAATAGTGATGGAACTTCAATGTTTCTATGTAATAACAAAAGACAAGTTTGGTATTTTAATGATTTTTTTTAACTTATTAAAGTTGAAGTGCTTATTATTTTCAAATGATATCATTATATGAAAATTAAAGTGGAATGTTATCTTACTTAGATATAGGTGTGTAGTCCTCCCCACCTGATTGGGATTTATTTTATGGTAGAATTCATAATCATAAATTTTGAATAATTATAATATTATTATATGGCTTATTGTGTTGACTGGTGAATGGGGTATTGATTTTTGATGTTTCCTGGAATGAAGTTAGATTCATAAAAGAAATGAAATTTTATTGATATTGTTTAATATGCCTCCTAAATCATATGGATTCACAAGGTGATTTATAATTAAATAATATGTTTTTATCACTACCATATAGCTAGATTTAGGTTGGGTTGTACTATGTTTGGTTAAATTGTTATTATCTTAACATCTTTGTTTATTGATTTTGAATTTAAATTTTTAAATATTAATTTGAGAAAAAAGACTTCCAATTATTAGTTGACACATTTTGTGTAACATATCAGTGCAGGGTTATTTGTCCATGTTTAAACCCATGACTTATTGCAGTTGATTTCGCCTAGTGATTGGGTTACCATAGAATTCCTTGAATGTTTACAAGTGAATGGATCACCCTAGTTTAGCATTGTGTGGTGTTTATAAGAACATTGGCTTAATATATTTATCTCCTCTACCATGATTGAGATTGTTATTAAATTTGATATAAAACTTTAAAAGTTTATGTCTCTTAGTAATAAAAATATAATAGTCTAAACTCTCCTTTGTAGTTCTAATCTAAAAAATTTCAATAACATATTTGGGGAAATAAAATATCAATATTTAATAATGACAGGGATATAATTTTTTACAAGCATTTTAATCCCATTGACTAGTTAAAAAATGGTTTTTATGCCCATACACGGATTTAGATATTTTTTGGTACAATATTTGGCATATGGTATGGTTGTAGGTTACCCTTTTGGAATTAGTTACTTGTATAATACTTGTATGGCTAAAAATTATCTTTTTGTGTTAAGATTGATATGTCTGATGGTTGTAGCATACTTTCTCTTATGACTTGAAAATGACATAGAATGAGTAGTGGTAAGTATTATACTATTAAAGATACATACTTGGTTATAACATATCATAGTGGTTATTCATGAAGGCATGATGAACCTTAGAATATAATTTTTATTATTTGTGAGTGATTTTTGAAATATAGTTAGTTGTAGAAAATTACATGCTTGATTTTGAGTATAAAAATTGTCAAAAAATAGTCCTTATACTTATATTAGCTATAGTAAACTATTATTATATGTATTTTGTATTTTTCATACTATTAAAAAAGGACATTTTGTGTATAATATGATATAAATAAGATGTTCCAACTTTTTATATGCATTAGAGAATTGTTAGGATAAATTTTATCATTTGAAAGCTCATTATACATCTAAAATTACTTCACTAGAATAATGGTTATCTTGATGGAGTTGAGGAATGTTTAAGTGCATTGATACCCTTATCTATTATTACTATTGATGACATGGATATATAGAATTGGGATATTACTAATTTAGTTATACCTAATATGACCTATTTTATAATTACTTGTGGGAATTAATGAGAAATTTTCTTTTCCAAATTTTGAACCCTTAAATAATAAGTTAATTATGGTTCAATACTTAAACTATCTCAATCATGAGTTATCCTATTTAGTTAATAAAATATTATTTTTCATGTCTCACTTCATGAAGGCTTTTACTTTTAAATTTGGGAGAAACTTGTTGTGCATATTGACTACTTATAAAGTAACTAGTCTTCTTGTTCAAGATAAGAAAAACTTTCTACTTAATGCTCAAATACAAGTTAAATTTCATAAATGTGTTTTTTCAACCTATTATTTCCATATTAATAAAAAATTATATTAAAAAAATCTACTTAGTTTTCCGGTACCTAACCATGTGGTCGTAACATGTGGTATCAGAGCCAAGTTCAACAACTTGGCTTAATGTGCTAATTAATGACTCTATGGTAGATAGTGATGGTAAAAACCTATTTTGAGTTTGAAATTTAATGAAATCAAAATTTAAAAAAAAATTAATCTAAAATATTAAATTATGTGCAAAGGACCAGAAACCTCATGGGGGTTCCATCTATCCATCAACATGTGAGAGAGTGAGTATTGTCTTCACCTTTTAGGTTAAACTAGTGATGTAGGGGGAGGGGGGTCATTTTTATTTTGTCTATCCTTGAGAAAAATGAATTTTGGCTAATTTGTGTAAGAATATGTGTGATCTTTCAATATTAATTATTGTTTGCTTGCCCAATTAGGATTTATGAAAATACACTCTAATGTAAATAAGTAAAGATCATTTGATTTTCTTATGATTCTATGACTATGATGAATAATAGTATGTGTTGGTTGTTAAATATGGCTGTAGATACTTAAGCATGCATGGAATTTGGGGTGATGAAAAGGAGGCATTAAATTAAGTGGTGAAATATTTATGTTTATGCGAACACTAAATTGACTCCATTATTAGATTATTCCATTTAGTTGGTTCTACATAACTATGAAACATTCAAAAGTATTTGGGTCAAGAGATATATTTGATATGATTGATCCCTTGTAAGTAATTATATTAATTTGGATAATATATATATGCCTCCAATACTTTATTATAACTACAAATTACAATAAGACATAATTAGAACATCTTATAATGCCTTAACATATAAATTGGGTAAACCTATAAGGAACCATATGTCATATATTTAGAGCTCTTAAATAAACTACTTGAGGTAGTACATTTTATTTGAATTTATTATTCTCCTAGATCCTCTATTGGGGACCTGTAATAAGTATGTTATGGATAAAAAAATGGTGTATTCTTATGTATAATAACTTCATTTTGCATGATTGGTTCATAAGTCATCCTACACATTATGATATAGTGAGTAATAAAAGGCATCAAGCCTTTATATGAATAAATATTTATAAGATAACATATATAATGATGGAATCATCAAAGAGTATGGGTGTGTATAGACTAGACTCAGTAGGTATCTGATAACTATAATAAATACTTTGGCTAAAGTAATGTTATAGATATATACATTGTCTATGCATTATACCTTCTAGTTCACATACATGTATGTGATGCCATACTAGACACAAGATGTATTCCATGGTCTCTATGATTATTGTATGTGATAGTGATTATACATCACACTATTTTGATATCTATATATGACATTTAGAGGAGGTAAGAATCACTTTGAGTAGGGAGATGTATTGTGAATCACTCCTAGTGGGGAGATGAAATAGGAGGAATTTTTTGAGTGATGACTCTTTCCTCAGTAAAAATTTATTATAACTAAACATAATTTCATACTCAAGGATATTTGAGAGATGATATCTCATTGAACTGATAAAATAATTAATTTATTGTATTATTCAATAGTGGTTGATTTCATTATGTTGATTTTCAGTAGTATTAATTTTATCTAGTAGTGATACTATTTTATTTATGAAAATATACACCATTATATTATTTTTTAAAGGTATCTAGGGCTAAAACATAAAAATTCATTAATATATAGATTTATATTAGATGAATGTATTTATTGCTTTGTATGTTCAGTTGTGCATTTTTATAGTTAAGGTTGAAATACTAATTGATATGTTACTATAAAATCTATGATATTTATTATTTATTAATCATATGATATATACCTCTTCATGAGATATAATTCTTATGTTAATATAGTATTATGTATAATAAAAACTAATATAATACATTACTCATATTGTGAATAATAAAATGGGGTTGTGTAAATGGATATGAAGTAGAAAACATAATTCTAAGAACAATGCTTAGTGTTTTAGAAAATTGATTAAACAAAAAAGTAGTCAAGCCTTGGAAATGAAAGGGGAAGAATTGAGGCCATTTTTAAAAAATAATCTTAATAATATGAAACCTTTTTGCTTGTCATTGATAGGAACTTAAGTGGTATGGATGCATCCAAATTTTTAAATCTCAAGTTTTAAAAGTACTACATGATCATAATTTTAGTTGGAATATTTTTATAAAATCATTTAAAATATTTTATTTTGTTTTCATGATCAATTACATACTAGCTTATACATATTTGGCTAATGTATTTCTTAAGGGGAGAAGGATGTGACATTTCATGTTCTTTGTGCCATAAATATGGAACTTGTTAGGGTTAAACTCTATAAAAAAACATTAATAATGATGTGTAGATGTTATATGATCATGGATTGATTTTATTGAGCATACTAAAATGATTAATTATGTGTAGATCATTTTAATAAATGTTACTTTGAAAATTGTCAAGATTGAGGGTATGGTCATAAATCACACTATATCATTAGAATGTATTGTTTAAGACATTAATGATCACTATGATAGCCATAAGTTTATTTTGAATAAAAGGTCATCATTGGTGTAAGACAATTGTGCCTTGATTTTATAATTTCAAAATTATAGACTTATATCATTGAGTCAATTCCAAGTGACATCATGTTTATGTGTCTTATCCATGGATATGAGTAATTTCACTACTTATATTTGAATGTTTGGTTAATGTAGATATGGGTTAATATCAAGGATAATTTAATGTGGACATTATTTTTTTATTTATAATTATAATCCCTAATGTTTTTATGTTATAAATCCTTGTTATGAATATTAATAGGGTATATAAGTATATGTAAATATAGTTGTTTGCTTAATAAAAGATTAAATATTGGCCATAAGGTATGAATAGACTTATGTCATGATTAATATGATTTTGACCATGAATTATGGGACAAGACATGATTAAAAAAATCTATTTTATCATGATTAAAAAGGTATTTGATTATGTTAATCAATTAAAAATGCATTAAGGGCAAATATGATTAAACCATTTGGTTTATAGAAAATACCATCATCATGTGTTTTCCTTTCTTATTAAGTATGCCTTAGGGTTTGAGCTTACATGTTTAGCCATGGTGAAGACTTAGGATAGAGAGGAATCTAATAGGGAATTGGTGGTAAAAAACAAGGACTAGTTACAGCACCTTGGGGTTTATAAGTTTCATAGCTTCTACAAATTGTTATCATACTAGAAATTTGCATTTAACAGAGTGACAATTAAGTTGACACAAGTGTCTAGATTCTTATCAAGTGTCTAGTCCTAAAAATTTATCCAATTTGTAAATATTTTGACTACTATGGGTCCACCCATTTGTTTTATTTAACTTCTTTCATGAGATATTTCTAAAATGTGTGTTATAAATTGAAATCCAATCCTACTCATTATTCACATAATAAATACCAATCAATCACCTATTTAAGCTCACTCAATTTATTTGACAACTTAGTTATACTAATGTATTCTTCTCTATTTATATACTAGTCATAAGAATAGTTATATCATAGATATGAAGCACTCAAAGAATAACCCATGAATAGTAATTATTAGGTTAAAATATAAATCATTGCATGCCCTTGGATATATTATATTTCACCCTTATACATACACAATCCAAAAATAGAGGAGAACTACATACTAATGATGCCCTTCTCGGAATACTAACTATGTAGGTAACACTCATTAACAAAGGGTCCTTGATGTGAGCTTGACACCAAGAGATCACTAGCCTATTTTTTCTAGGATAAAAAGACCTAAGGTGAATATCTAGGGTTTTAATCATAAATATTCATCGACAACCTTGATTTTGAATAAAATATATCAACATAAAGGTTACAAAAAATTCAAAAACTTTTGTGTGGTTTGTTTAAAAATACAATGAATATTCAACACTAGATAATTACATTTGGATCAAGACAATGCTTCAATGTAAGTATCCTAAGACTGATACAAGTGTTCAAGCCTCTAGAAACAATATTTATAGAATCTGATGATTGTATTGTGATTTTGTCCCTGCACATTTCCACCACATCACTTCTCAGATATGCCTGCACATTGTTAAATAAGTTGAGCACCGTCTCTTCATTTTTTAGGAAGTAAAAGCAATGTCTTAAGTGTAATTTTTATATTAATCATAACTCATAGAATTAATTTATAATATTTATTTATTTGAGTTTTTAATTAATTATCATAGTCTAAAAAAAAATATCCATCTTTATGTATAGGTTATTCTACCCTTTTAACCCTAAAACTAGACATTTATAAAAAGGGTTAAACAAAAGGGTATACATGGATAGACTATAGTTATAGTTTTTGCATGTTATTTTCATGTCATTACAAGTTTAAAACATCATGTAGCTTTTATATTTAAACAATCATAGACCATTTTTTCACATTCTTTTTATTATTATCATTACCAAGAAGTGAAGACCTTAAAGTAGTGATTAAAATTTTCATAAATCCAATTTTAATGTTTTGATAGATTAACGAATGATCAATCCTAATAAAATTATCATGGCACATAACTTATTTAACTAAGAGTAATTATGTAGTACATGTATAAAGTGACATGCTAAAATTCATGCACTTGAGCACTCAAGGATAGTCCAATATGAATGTTGAACAAAGATGAAATGATGGTCATTATATTGGTTTATCTAATAATATTGAGTTATTTTATGTGGTACAATGGGATGAACTCTAAGAGCTTGAAGTGCTAGTTGGTTTTTATGGGATACCACCATAAAGTATTTAGGAACTAATGGTAATAGATTTTCATATCTATACCAAAATAGATTTTCTACATCAAATTGATCATTAAGAGTATAAAAGTTGTGGTGATATCATGTCCATAAAATATCCAAAATTTAGGACAAATAGGTGATGTAATTCTTGGTCTATATTGGATTTCTTTAAATGGTTTAAAATGGGGTTGGATGACTTTATGTATTTAATTGGCTCGATCATTTTGGGTTTTCATATAAAATTTAGTTTATGAAGAGAATTAAATATTGAGATGGTAAATCCAAGGATGAAAATAAAATTCAAACCTAAAGGTTTGGGGCTTGGTTTAATATGAGTTAACTTTGTCTAGCTAGTTAGGCTTTAGTCAATCTATTTTACTTATCTAGAGCATTTAATTGACTAATGATGAGGTTAGGTAGAAGAGTGAATGGAAATAGTTGTATACAAATATTGGAGTATATATCCCTTTGTGTGTTGTAATCCATAATGGGGGCTTATACTTGTGGAAACATTCCTACTATGTGAATATATATATTAAAAAAACACATACTCTTTCAAAATAACAAAAAAAAAAAACATTCCAAAAACCTCAAATAAACATTTTCCTTGCCTTTGGATGACATATATATATATATATATATACATATATATATATATATATATGTCATCCAAAGGCAAGGAAAATGTTTATTTGAGGTTTTTCGAATGTTTTTTTTTTTTTTTTTTTTTGTTATTTTGAAAGAGTATGTGTTTTTTTAATATTTTTTTTACCAAAAGTACGATCTTGAGAATTTTAAAATTATTAGTTTTGTTAAATATAGTTCTATTTCTTATTTGAATAGAACAAGGCTTTCGAGTGATAAAATAAATTATGGCAGTACTACTGAAAATTAAGGTGATGAAAGTAAAACATTTTCTTCTAATTTTTTTGAAATAAGATATGCAATTACTAATAAATTTTTAATAAAAATTAGACTATGTAGGTGCTGAGTTTTACCTAATTTTAATGTTTTTAAATGTGCATAAACATAAATAATGCTTGTTGAAAATTAATGTTTTTTTTTTTTTTTTTATGAGTGAAACTATGACTAATAAGTAATTTGGAATTTAGATGTAGAAATTAATGCTAATCCTACAAGGTCATATTTTTATTCATGTACATAATATTTATGATTATAAAAATCTAAATTAGATGTAAACATTAATGCAATTTTTCAATTTTTTCTTGTCTTTGGATGCAGCTACATCTAATATGTCTATAGAGAATTATGATTTTTTATTGATTGTGTTTCAAAAAAAAATTAGCCATAAAAATGAAGAATAAATAAACTTATAGATGCAATTATTTCTTTTTATTTTTATTTTATTTTTCTTATGAATGTGGGTGTGAGGATTGTTCCTTGTTTTGTAGGTGATTGTGTCTATGCTTAAAACTAAACTAAAGGAGATTGACTACTATAAAGGAAATATAATATTTTATTATCTGACTCAAAATACATGTAAAAATATTATTCTTTGAAATTTATTGTATGCAATTGAAACAACGAAATATTCAATGATTTTCAATGTAAAATATTATAAAAGATGATTTATTGTTGGTATTTTCTATTTAAATCGTACATAAGAATAAATAATCAAATCTATAAAATAAACAAATGAGTAAGAAATAAAATTTAATTCTCAAACCCAGCCAAAGTAAAGAATAAATAGAGAAGAAGATCCTAATAAAGTAATGAAGTTGACTAATCCTCATGGTTTTAAATCCATATTTATTTCTCAATAATGACCCAATAATTATCTAGTAAGAGGAAAACCAAATTTCATGCAAAATCAATCAAAAATGAATAAATGAAGAATCTATAGTGTGGATGGTTTCTCATGAATAATAGTGTGTTGTGTTGAAATTTCACAAGTTTTCTTTCTCTAATTCATATGGATGATCATAAGGTTAGCCTAGGATCAAAATTAATTTCTCAAGGGAAGATATATAGAAAGTAGATTGTAGCTCTCTTAAAAACCTTAATGGGAGTTACACACTCTCCAATTTGAGAAATTTCTATATGCTCAATGAGTAAAAAGTAGCATAAATGAACATATTCGCTCTTTGGACCTATCCCATATGACAACTTGTCTACATATATGTCCTTCCTAACATGATCTTGTCATAATATATCCTTAAATTATGATTTATGTGGAGATATAATTCATATATGGATTAAATAAGTTCTAAATCAATAGACAATTTTCAATGTTTGCTCTAACTCTAACTTCAAAAGAAGTATATATTTACCATTTTAGTTTATTTTTACAACATAATTTTCTATTTTTAATTTAATTTTACATTTAATTTTATTAATTTATTCATTGTAAATTATTTATTCAAATTCAAATAAATTAAACATTATGTTGAACACACATAGAGTCGAACACTGTCAAAACCTTAACTTCTCAATAAGATTTTTTTTTTTCTTGTGATTGGAAATCATATTTATTTGTAAAACTATAATAAGTTTTTATTTATCATATATATTTTTGTAAAAGCATATTTTGACTTTGCAAATTATCACATAATTCATCTAGAAATTATATTTTACTATTTTGTGGTAAAATTTTGAATTCTTAAAAATTGGAAGATATTTTTTTTAAAAAATATTTGATTTATGTATATTTATTATTTTATATAAAAACCTATTCCATATTTATATAATAGTTTGTATTTTCAGAGAAAAGTATTTTATATTGTGTAAGATTTAGTGTTTTGTTGCAATTCATGTAAAATTATTATATTTTTTTGCTCACAACAGCTTTAAAATATATCAAATTGAAAATATATAAGATGTTTTTGTATTTTATATATATTCAATAAAATCCCTCTTTTGTGATTCTGAAATTGTTGTATTTTTGCATAAATAACATTTTTGTAGTTTTAGTGAGTAATTAAATAATTGAAATCTGGTAAATCTATTCTACAATTAAGTTTTTAGTCTATTTTTTACTATTTTTACAAAATAATATATCTTAGTTTCTTAAAATTAATAACTCTTTAATTTTGTATAATTTAATACTTGTTGTTTGTTTATTTATTTTGGGTCAATAATTTTCAGTTAACTTTTAATTTTTTAAAACCAAAAACTTAATTCCTACAATAAATATTTCACCTTTTTCTAAATATTTTTTTAGAAAATTTGTTATAGTAGTTTTAAAACTACTTAACTTCTATCATGAAGGGATATGTGGAGTTATATTTATAAACATCATTACATGAGGGTATTTCACTCCAATAATCATTACTATAGTACAAAGATAAACATAGACATTATTATCCACTTACCTCATAGTATATTAAACATGGCTAGAATCTCCCTATTTACACCACTACAAATATATATCATCTATCTGATTTTCTACTACAATCATAAGCAGTTAGCCCCAAAAAAATTACTCTCATCTTACCCTCAAAACTAGGTTTAGTGGGTTATGGGTATGGTTCTTCCTCCATCATTAGTGATGTCAAACATTGAGCTAACACGCCTGAATGGATGAATAAGAATATTTGAAATCCTACAAATCATTCTTTTTTTTTTTATATAGAGAACCTATTGTACCTTCATTTTTTCTTGTCTTTTGTGTTTAATCACTATTTAACTTACATATGTGAGATTACCTGTTGGTTTTTTTTTTTTTTTTTTTTAATTATTATTATTTTTTAACTTTTTTGTATACCAATTCATTGCATGTATTATGGAAAGACAATATGCTTGCATCCAAATTTATTATGATCAAGTTGAATGGATAAATAAAAAATAAATAAAACTAATGTAAGATTATTGTATGGATGATTTTGATCTTAAAAAATTATGATGATTTAAAAATTTTCCAGATGCTCAATGAGGACAAAGTAGCATAAATAGACACATTCACTCTCTGGACATATCCCCTAGCACAACTTGTTTACATATATGTCCTTCCTAACATAACCTTGTCATACTATATCCTTAAATTATGATTTGTGTGGAGATATAACTCATATATTGATTAAATCAGTTCAAAATCAATAGACAATTTTCAATGTTTGCTCAAATCCTAACTTCAAGCTAAGTATATACTTACCATTTTAGTTTATTGTTACAACATAATTTTATATTTTTAATTTAATTTTAAATTTATTTTTAATTATTTTTTCATTGTAATTTATTTATTGAAATTCAAATAGATTAAACATTTTGTTGAACACACATAGAGTCGAATACTGTCAAAACCCTAACTTCTCACTAAATTTGTTTTATTGTGAAGGGTAAATCATATTTATTTTCAAAACTATAATAAGTTTTTATTTCTCATAGATAGTTTTATAAAAACTTATTATGTCTCAGCAAATTATCACATATTTTTTCTAGAAATTATAATTTACTATTTTTTAGTAAAAGCTTGCATTACTTAAAATTTAAAGATATATTTTTAATTAAATATTTGATTTATGTATAGTTAATATTTTCTATAAAAACCTATTCCATATTTCTATAATAGTTTGTATTATATATATATATATATATATATATATATATATATATATATATATATATATATATATATATATATATATATATATATTGTAAGATTTAGTGTTTTGTCACAATTCATTTAATATTATTATATATTTTTTTCTCAGAACTACTTTAAAATATATCAATTTGAAAAAAAGTAAGATGTTTTTATATTATATATATATTCAATAAAATCCCTCTTTGTGATTCTTAAACTATTTTTTTTCCTAAGTAATATTTTTCTAGTTTTAGTCAGTAATTGAATAACTAGAATTTGGTAAATCTATTCTATAATTAATTTTTTAGTCTATCCATTTACTATTTTTATATAATAACATACCTTAGTTTCTTACAATTGATAACTCTTTAATGTCAAATATTTTAATACTTTTTGTTTGTTGATTTTTATTGGGTCAATAATTTTTAGTTAACTATTAATTTTTTATAACTAAAAACTTAATTCCTACAAGAAATATTTCACTTTTTTTCAAATTTTTTTTAATAAATTGTGTGCTAGTAGTTTTAAAACCAATTAAATTATATCATTAAGGGCTATGTGGAGTTCTATTTATAAACATCATTATCTGAGGGGATTTTACTCTAGTAATCATAGCCATAGTACAAAGATGGAAAAAAAATTATTATCCACTTACCTCATTATATATTGAACATGGATAGGATATACCTATTGACACCACTATTAATCTATATCGTCTATCTAATTTTTTAGTGAAATGATAAGTTTTTAACCACAGAAAGTTACTCTCAACCTACCCTCAAAATTAGGTTTAGTGGGTTATGGGTATGGTTCTACCTCCATTATTAGTTCTCTGAAACATCGAGATGACAATCTCAAATATTTTAATAAGTATATTTTTGAGACTATAAATCATTCAAAAATAATATTAGATAACCTATTTTACCTTAATTTTTACTTGTCTTTTATGCTTAATCACTAGTTACTTTGCATATGTTAGATTACTTAGTTTTTATTAATTTTTTTGTATTGTAATTCATTGCATATATTGTGGATAGATAATATACTTTCATCCCATTTTATTATGATAAAGTTTAATGGATAAATATATTAAAAAAAACTAATGGAAGATGATTTTATGGATTATTTTGATCTTCATAATATTAAAACACATAAAACATTTGAATCTGAAGAATTTGATTGTCGTTTTGTCAAATAAGAATAAGATGCACATTTTTTATAATCCATTTATCCCTCTTCCTTGTATTCACCTATATATTCATTCATATTTTCATCTATATAAAACTCTTTAACTTACATCCCTTACACATTCTTTTAGACCTCTCTTTTACTACTTATTTTCCCAAACTTATAGATTCCTCCTTGTATTCTATATTATAATTTTATTTATATACAGTTATTGATATTTCTATAGATTCCTCCTCGATTCCACCTATATATTCCTCTTTGGTATTTCCTATATAACCCTCTCTGGTTACCTATTTATACACTTCATTGATAACACCCATAGTTTCCTCTATAACCTCTAATTCACTATCCACTATGAATATGGTCTTAAATCCTACATATGCCACTTTCTAACCTCCTTTTCATAAAAAAAATTTAGAGCACAAATAAGCTCAAAACTCTAATAATTTACTATATTTTTTAGTACCCCATAAACTTAAAAAAGAGGAAATTTGTCTTTACACACCTCACTTATTGGACTTCAATTTCCTAAATCCCTCCATTACATCCATTTTTATAAAACTAATTCCAATAACCTATGTATTCCAAAGCATTATTTTCATAATGAATAATCTCATCTACCCCTTTATCCTAAGGATCAATACAACACTATTACTATTGACACCTTTTCCTCTTTGCATACCATAACTAGCATCCCTACATGTCCTAGCTCTCCTACTAATATATTGCAACCTATATTAGAAACTAAGAGAATTTCTTCTCTATCTATTACTTAAAATGATAAATATGATGACTATAATGACTTTTATGATGATTAATATGATTATTATTATGTCTAAGGTGATAAAAAATTATCCCTCCTAATCCTACTTTAGATACTTATTAACTTCCTTTTTATAGTGATGATAAAATGCATACAATTGCTCATAATTGTCCTCCTTCTACATCTCAATAAGGGAATACTAGTAAATCCCATGTTACATATCATATTTACACCCTAATTATTACCATCATCCACACCAATTAGATAAAACTAAAGGTAAACTAGTTTGTACTTTCCATGGCATTAATGGGCATTGTAATAATGACTAATATTCACTTAGATAAAATATAAACAAACTTGATAATAAAGGAGTCATTTTCTTTGTTTAAACTCATAACATGATTCAAAAATATTTTCAAAATTCAAGCATTCAAAAACTTTATTTTCAATATCCAAATGATATCAAATATACAAATGTTCATCCTAATTTAAAAATTATCTACCCAAGAAATGTCTCAAAATATAACTATTAAATCACACACCCAAGTATGGGTTGCCAAATTAATAATAATTATAAGTCGAACATAATACATTAAAAATACATGATAACTTATATAATGCAAAAACAAACCGTAAAGATATAGATCCATATGTTGAATTCATATATCCATCTAGATGGAAATTTCACATTCCAAGAATTCCAAAGATAACATAATACACTAAGGCCATAAAATATTAAAAAATCACAATTTCAAACTCATAGAATTTCTAAATCTATAACACATATCCATAGATAAATTCACATGGACGGTGCTTATCATCTATGCCATCTTGATATACTATGATTTCACACTTTATGTATTGTTCAAATTCTTCCCACTATGTATTCACATAATTTGCATTTTAAATTTCTATATATTTACATGTAAAATATGAAAACACCATAAACTAAAAATATATATTTCAAAATGTTCTTAATAACTCAAAACTCGAACTATCTAAGTATTTTTCTCATGTTTTTAGTGTATTATTTTTACAAATATCATCTATTTTTAATATATAATGAATTTCACAATGTATGTGAGTGTGATCCAAGGCATGAAATTACAAGGTTTTTTAATGCTGCGATATATTTCTACCCAATAATCTTGGTAATTTAGGGGACATCGTATAATTTTATACAAATGCTTTTATAGGTTTTATTTTAAACAAATACACATGTCTAGTTTGTTACTATGGTTAATACTGTAATATCATACACATACTACTTGCATTAGATATCTTTTAAAAACTTCATTTTTATACTCAATTTCATGATACAATTCACTTTCAATACTTACATAATATTTAGATGTTTTATCAAAAAACCTTGCAAGTTATTTACATGCATCATACATAGTTAATGAATTATTCAATTAAAATGATTTAGTAAAATTTAAAAAAAAAAAATCATATTATTTAATGTTACACCTATTATATTATAATATACTCAAAATAATAAACCTATTATTAGTTGATCACAACTTTCATAAATGATCTCATTTTTATTTTATATTGAGATAATTGATTTACAAACTACATCCCTCATCTCAGAAGGGGAGCATCATATTGGGCTTAATTTGAATTCAATCCATTCACAAATAATATATTTTACACTATGAAAAATATAAATATAGTTCATAATTTTTAGATTCTGGGAACATATGGCATGAATATTTACTCCCCTCTTACCAATACTTGAGCACAAGTACATATATAGAAAAATAATTACAAAGTCTAAAACATTTAAAATTTTAAAATTATAACTATGTACAATACAAGGGGCATGACATTGGTTCACATACCTCTTTGTTTAAAAATAATAATAATACTATTTTTAATAAGTTATGGTTAAATTATAGATT
>JARHVA010010555.1:152500-156265 GCA_037957365.1 Torreya grandis | reverse complement strand
TAGAGTCTTCAACTCTATCAAAAACATCATCATTTATTGGAAAATCATGATATTATTCTTCAACCATGTGAAAAGTGGTAAATGTGGTATCATCATGAATTAAAATATCTGCTATCATTCTAAGATCTTCACCTCCATCATAAGAATCATTATTATAGATGGGAAAATCATGATAATGATTTTTGACCATGTTAGAAGTGAAATAAATGGATCCTCTATCATTTTAGGATCAACATAAATGGGAAGATCATTATGGGGATATTCGGTCAAGCTATAATTTTCATCATTAGGATCGTCATAGGGATCGTCATAAATAGGGAAATAATGTTATGGATTTTTTATCCCACTATAGGTGATATCATTAGGATCTTTATAGGTATCATCATAAGTTGTAAGATGATCATGGGTTCTTTGGTAATAAGAAATTAAGTGGAAAAATTGTACCATAAAGAGTTACCTTAAATGGTGGTAGGTAGAAAGGAGTGACCCATGCAAAATTAGAATGCATTGAGGCTCACTAAAATTATCCTAAAAGGATAAATCACTGAAAAATGATGGAAAATTCATAAATAACATATATATATATATATATATATATATATATATATATTATGATGGTGAATCTAAATTAATATAAGTGAGATTTTAAAATGAAAAATTATAAACATGAAGATAATCCAAATAGCAATGTGATAAGATTCATGTCAAGTTCACCAAAATGTAATAAGATGGTAAAGACAAAGTGAAGACAATGCTAAGAATTAAGTGAAAAGGGGAAGATAATCAAATAAAAAATGGGATAGGATTCATATATATTTCACCAAAATAAATGCATGGGCTAGGGTGACTTGTAACAATCCTCTCTCAATAGACTAGGATACAAAGAAAGTCATAACAATAAAGCCTATGTATACTTGGAAGAGTGGATAAGGTATTAATATGATTGTATAACTATTAAGGGGTAATCCACACTCAAAATTTTAGAGGATAGGATTTTATAGCATTATCATATGATATGGAATATATCTATCACTATGGCCGAATATAAATATATGATTTAACAATGATTGGAAATGAGTGTATTAAGGATTTAATAAATATTCTACATGTAAAGAACTAACAAAAAAGGGTGACCTATATCCAAGATAACTAAAAGTACTAAATTAATAATAATATAATTTGTGTAACGGTTAACTAATGTGTAGTGTAAGCAACCTAAGGTGATAATGGAAAGCCTATGAAACTGTATAGCTATATCATATTATTCATTATAAGGAGGAGCATAAGAAATGATTAAAAAAAAACATCTATGATATAAATGAGTACGTAAATATCTAATCTAATAATTAAATAAAGGAAAGAGATTAGGGATAAATATACTTACCTATGGGTGGACTCATTAGTGCTTCAATATTCCCCTTTCTCTCAAGTGGTAGTTTGTATTTGTAGGTTGAAAACTTCAAATGGAAAAAATAATACCTAGATATCCTTATTTTTGGACACTAAATACTCTAATACCTCTTTGGCATGGATCCTACTATTGATTTCAAAAACTGTAAGTAAGAATAAACCTCCAAAATAAGACTCTAACCTCTAAATCATCATTTCACTACTTAGGATCATAAATGTGAGCATGAGTAAAGTGGATTAGTGGGTTATATGGTTTAAGAATGAAATATGACTCTTATATATACAACTCCAATATCCAAAACTAATCATAAAATCTAACTTATTGTATCAACCAAACCAATATAATACAACTGGCAAAGACATGACTCAAACCTGTATTAACCAATATGATATAGTATAGGGAGAGACAAGTATGAAAGAAACTTATCAGTCTTGTTAATATAGTATAAGTACAAGGTGGTTAACAAGACTTAATGAAAAATTGATAAAAGGGTAAGATAGAAAGAGATTCAGAGAAGGTTAAGCTGATATTAATGAAGTTATGACATAATAATATGCAAAAATTTCTCATAAAGTACCATGATTTGATCACACCCCCTTCCTGATGCACCTTTTAAGGCATACAATCAATTATAATCATCTATATCAATATCAATTATGGCTCTCCCCTTTCTTTCTTTTCTCTAATGTTGTTCTAGACTAAATAAGGGATGTGATTAATTTTTATTTGGTTTGGAATAAACCCCTAACTACTTTATTCTTGATTATTTCCATGAAAATTTTAATTTCTGTCACCCTCAAATGGTGTTAAAGATATTAATAATGGATATAAACCTAGATGGTTTCTTTGATATTTGATTTAGTAGAATGCCTAGTTTATAAGATCATTATTTTATTATTTATGGTGTTTTTGTTTAACCCTTTTATGAATCACCATGTTTACCTTGTGGAATATAACTCTCTCTCTCTCTCTCTCTCTCTCTCTCTCTCTCTCTCTCTCTCTCTCTCTCTCTCTCTCTCTCTCACTCTCTCTCTCTCTCTCTCTCTCTCTCTCTCTCTCTCTCTCTCTCTCTCTCTCTCTCTCTCTCTCTCTCTCTCTCTCTCTCTCTCTCTCTCTCTCTCTCTCTCTCTCTCTCTCTCTTCTCTCTCTCTCTCTCTCTCTCTCCTCTCTCTCTCTCTCTCTCTCTCTCTCTATTATTTTATTGCACTATGATTTTGATCATGATATATTTAATTCTCATGGCTAATGGTTGGGGGGGTAAGGGACACTAATATCTAGGATCATCTTACTCATTCCCATTTTTCATTAGGTAAATAAGAAAAATTGATGGATGCATAGAAGTTAAAGCTGGCTATAATAATAGATTATTATTCATATTTACCTATCTAGGGAAGTGTTGTAATGATTTTTGGTATTTAAGGAGGTGAATATTATTGTATAATTAATGTATTAGAAAACTTGCATGTGTCAATGAAACCTTGAAGCACTTGATATTGTAAATTTGTGTCTATGTATATGAAATATCTATCAAACTAGGTTATTATTGGTTTGTGTCAGACCATACTACTATTAATGAAGTATATTAACTTTATGCAAAATAAGTATGCCATGTTCTATGTATTATTTGACTTGTGCCTAAACCCTAACTCTATGACTAATTATATTGTTGCATGGATGTTGATAGGATTATTATAGTAACTCTCATGAAATGAAATGGATATTCTACTCTTATATGATCTTATTCCATGTTAACTTGCATGAATTTTTGGTATGTTAAAATTTATTTATTGTGGCCAATGATCCATATTTATAATATGCATGGTCTTATCATATTGGCTTCAAATTATATCATTTACTTACATAAAATAAGTTCTTTGTTTGAATTTATATCTAATTGTGTGTTTCAATTTAACTAATTTTATCAAGGATATTCATTTAGTTGTAATAAATGTAATATATACACTCAGTTTTGATTATTTAATGCTAGACTAGGTATATTCATTGGTTGTATTCAAAGTAGTGGTAAATTACTATTCTTTATTTTTCTTCCTATGTTATGTTTTACTGTACCTTGAGAGGTTTGGTAATACTATTGATTCCTTTACCTTCCTTATAATGACCAGTGTTAAAGAGGCCATATTTTGTTTGTAAAAAATGTGTATCCTTTGTATAATATTTACTTTTGTATTAATAATGTTGGTTTTACAAAAACATCACAGCTATAGACTAAAATAGGTGTTATGAATGGGCTTAATTTGTTCTACATGATTGTGTTAGACTTGATTTTGCCTTCAATAAGTTGACTATGTGATAAATTTATGTAATGGTTTTAATAAAGTAGTGATTATACTTAT